>MU681322.1:78035-107629 GCA_026770625.1 Nicotiana glauca
CAGCCCAGGGTTCATCTGCAGCGAGGGGTTCCCTTCAGTCCCCTTCTCCAGCTCCAGGTCGTTGCTACGAGTGCGGTGAGTTGGGTCATATGAGGAGACAGTGTCCTCGGCTCCATGGTAGACAGTCTCAGTAGAGGGATTAGCCCTCATCTTCTGCTCCTGTTTCTTCAGCACCCACCCAATCAGCTAGGAGTGGAGGCCAGGTAGCCAGAGGTCGCCCAAGGGTGAAGACCGAACTGGCAGTGGTCAGGCTCTATTCTATGCTCCTCCAGATAGGAGGGACACCATTGCATCAGATGTCGTCATCACAGGTATTATCTCAGTCTGCCACGGGGATGCTTCTGTCTTATTTGATCCCGGATCTACCTATTCCTATGTATCTTCATATTTTGCTCATCATTTGGGTACGACCCGTGGTTGTCTTGCCTTGCTTGTGCACATATCTACCCCGGTGGGTGATACTATTATTGCGGATCATGTATATCGATCGTGTCAGGTGACTATTGGGGTATGGAGACCCGAGTTGACCTGTTATAATTGGGTATGGTGGATTTCAACGTGATTCTAGGTATGGATTGGCTATCCCCGTACCATGCTATTCTGGACTGTCATGCTAATACAGTTACGTTGGCTATTTCGGGTATTCCGAGAATCGAGTGGAGAGGCGTGACTGATTATGTGCCCAGCAGGGTGATTTCCTTCTTGAAGGCCCAACGGATGGTTGGGAAGGGTTGTTTATCGTACTTGGCTTTCGTTAGGGATGTTGGAGCTGAGACTCCTAGCCTTGATTCAGTTCCCATTGTGAGAGATTTTCCTGACGTGTTTCCAACAGACCTGTCGGGCATTCTGCCGGACAGGGACATTGATTTCGGTATTGATTTGGTGCCGGGCACTCAGCCCATCTCTATTCCTCCCTATCGTATGGCACCAGCAGAGCTAAAGGAGTTGAAGGACCAGCTTCAGGAACTCCTAGAAAAGGGGTTCATTCGCCCGAGTGTGTCACCATGGGATGCACCGGTCTTATTTGTAAAGAAGAAGGATGGCACAATGACAATGTGCATTGATTACAGACAGTTGAACAAGGTGACAGCGAAGAACAAGTACCCACTACCCCGTATTGAGGATTTGTTTGATCAACTTCAGGGAGCAAAGGTATTCTCTAAGATTGACCTCCAATTAGGCTATCACCAGCTAAAGATTAGGGATTCAGACATTATGAAGACGGCTTTCAGGACGAGATATGGGCACTATGAGTTTCTGGTTATGTCATTTGGGTTGACTAATGCCCCAACCGCGTTCATGCACTTGATAAATAGTGTATTTCGACCGTATCTGGATTCATTTGTGATCGTGTTTATTGATGATATTCTGGTGTAATCGCGTAGCTTGGAGGAGCACGCGCAGCACTTGAGGGTGGTGTTACAGAGATTGAGAGAGGAGAAGATTTATGCAAAGTTCTCCAAATGTGAGTTTTGGCTTAGTTCCGTGGCTTTTCTGGGACACGTGGTGTCCAGTGATGGTATTCAGGTTGACCCAAAGAAGATTGAGGCGGTGCAGAGTTGGCCCAGGCCGTCCTCAGCTACTGAGATTCGAAGTTTCCTCGGTTTGGCGGGTTATTACCGCAGTTTCATTTAGGGTTTTTCATCTATTGCTTCGCCTTTGACAAAGTTGACACAGAAGAATTCTCCATTTGTGTGGTCGGATGAGTGCGAGGAGAGCTTCCAGAAGCTCAAATCATCTTTGACCACAGCTCCGGTACTAGTATTGCCATCAGCTTCAGGTTCTTACATGGTGTATTGTGATGCTTCGAGAGTTGGGATTGGTTGTGTATTGATGCAGGAGGGTATAGTTATTGCTTATGCTTCTCGTCAGTTAAAGCCCCATGAGAAGAACTACCCTGTTCATGACTTAGAGTTGCCTGCTATAGTTCATGCCTTGAAGATTTGGAGGCACTATCTATATGGCGTATCTTGTGAGGTATACACTGACCATCGCAGTCTTCAGCTCTTGTTTAAGCAGAAGGATCTTAATTTGAGGCAACGGAGATGGCTTGAGTTACTCAAGGACTATGATATCACCATTTTTTATCATCCGGGGAAGGTCAATGTAGTGGCCGATGCTTTGAGCCGAAAGGCAATCAGTATGAGTAGTTTGGCGTACATTCCAGTTGGGGAGAGGCCCTTTGCATTTGATGTTCAGGCCTTGGCCAATCGGATGGTGAGGTTAGATATTTCTGAGCCCAGTCGGGTGTTGGCTTGTGTGGTTTCCCGATCTTCTTTGTATGACCGCATTATGGAGCGCCAGTATGATGACCCGCATTTGCTTGTCATGAAGGACAAGGTCCAGCATGATGATGCTAGAGATGTGACTATTGGGGATGATGGTGTGTTACGGATGCAGGTCTAGATTTGCGTGCCCAATGTGGATGGGCTCCGAGAGTTGATATTAGAGGAGGCCCACAACTTGCGGTATTCCATTCATCCGGGTGCCGCGAAGATGTACTGGGATTTGAGACAGCATTACTGGTGGAGAAGGATGAAAAAGGATATTGTGAGTTATGTGGCTCGGTATCTCAACTGTCAACAGGTCAAATATGAACATCAGAGACCCGGTGGTGTACTGCAGCGGATGGATATTCCATAGTGGAAATGGGAGAAGATTACTATGGACTTTGTGAGTGGTCTCCCTCGTACCTCAAAGAAATTTGATTCGATTTTGGTGATTGTGGATAGGCTGACCAAGTCCATGCACTTCATTCCGGTGTGTACCACCTATTCTTCGGAGCGGTTAGCGGAGATTTTTTTCCGGGAGATTGTACGATTGCATGGGGTCCCAGTTTCTATTGTCTCAGATAGGGTTACTCAGTTTACTTCCCAGTTCTGGAGGACTTTTTCATCAGGAGTTGGGCACACAGGTACAGTTGAGCACGACATTTCATCCTCAGACGGACGGACAGTCCGAGCGTACTATTCAGATATTGGAGGACATGTTGCGTGCCTGTGTTATTGACTTTGGAGGTTCTTGGGCGGAGTTCTTGCCACTTGCGGAGTTTGCTTATAACAACAGCTATCAATCCAGCATTCAGATGGCGCCGTATGAGGCTTTATATGGGAGACGGTGTAGATATCTGGTTGGTTGGTTTGAACCCCGCGAGGCTAGACTATTGGGGACAGAGTTAGTTCAAGATGCCTTATAGAAGGTGAAAGTGATCCAGGAGAGACTTCGTACAGCCCAGTCACGTCAGAAGAGTAATGCGGACCGGAAGGTTCAATATGTATCTTATGCGGTGGGCGAAAAGGTCTTGTTGAAAGTTTCGCCTATGAAAGGCGTTATGAGGTTTTGAAAGAAAGGGAAGCTGAGTCCACGGTTCATTGGACCTTTTGAGATACTTAGGAGGATTTGGGAGGTGGCCTATATGCTTGCTTTGCCACCCAACTTGTCGGGAGTTCACCCGGTGTTCCATGTTTCTATGCTCCAGAAGTATGTTGGGGACCCGTCTCATGTGTTAGACTTCAGCACGATCTAGTTTGATGAGGACTTGACCTACGATGTGGAGCCAGGGGCAATCTTGGGTCGTCAGCTTCGAAAGTTGAAATCAAAGGACATAGCTTCGGTGAAGGTGCAGTGGAGAGGTTGGCCCGTGGAAGAGGCCACTTGGGAGACCGAGCAGGAGATGCGGAGTAGATATCCTCACTTATTTGAGACTCCAGGTATGTTTCTTGACCCGCTCGAGGACGAGCATTTGTTTAAGTTGGGGAGGATGTGATGACCCGACCGGTTGTCACATGAGTTACCGCCCCGTTTCCCTCATATTATGCTTCTCTATGTTTCAATATCAGTAATTGAGTTAATCGGGTAGGATTGGATTGGTTTTAGTTGGAAATGAGACACTTAGTCTCTTAAATGGAAAGCTTATTTTGGAAAAGTCAACTGGAAGTTAACTATTTAGTTAGAGGTCTCGGATGAAAATTCTGATGATTCGGCTAGCTTCGGGGGATGATTTGTGACTTAGGAGTGCAATCGGAATTGAATTTGGAGGTCCGGTGTAGAATTAGGCTTGAATTGGCTAAGTTTGAATTTTGGCGAATTCCGCTGGGTAGGTGAGATTTTGATCTGAGGGTCGGAATGGAATTCCAAGAGTTGCAGTAGTTCCGTTAGGTGATTTTGGATATGTCTGCAAATTTTTAGGTCATTCGGACATCGTTTGGTCGGGTTTTTGATCGAATACGCATTGCGGAAGTTTTGATGAAAACAAGGCTTGAATCCGATGTATTTATTGGTTTTAGCGTTGTTTGACGTGTTTTGAGGATTGGAACAAGTTTGAATAAGGTTATAGGATGTGTTGGTGCTTTTGGTTGAGGTCCCGGGGGCCTCGGTGTGATTTCGGGTGGTTAACTGGGAATTTTGGAAGTATGTTGCAGGTCTGAACTTCTGCCTTCTGGTGTTTCCGCATCTGCGGAAAAGGAGCCGCAGAAGCGGTTCCGTAGATGCGGCGGGATGGTCGCATAAGCAGGAAGGCGTGGCCCAAGGCAATTCCACATAAGCAGACTAGGGGGTCGCTTCAGCGGGTCTGCATTAGCGGATAATACACCGCAGAAGCGGTCGATGGAGGACCGCAAAAGCGGATGCTGAGTCGCATAAGCGGTCCCACGGATTTTTAAGTGAGACCGCATAAGTGGTCAAATGGTTGCGTGTGTGGGACCACAGGTGCGGTTATTGGACCGCATAAGTGGAAATCGACCAGGGATTTCAGTGAACAGTAGTTCACGATTTTTAAAAGAAGAGAAAATATTTAGGACTTCGACTAGGGTTGTTCTTGGGCGATTTTGAGGAGAAATCGAAGGAGCTTCATCAGGTAAGAACTATTAGCCTCGGAATATGTTATTTTGGTGTAAAAACATTGATTAATCACTGAATTTCAAGGATTTAAAGGTTAAAAATGGAGGTTAGGGCTTGAAAACTCAAGAGATATTAAATGTGAGTTTGGAGGGGCAAACGAACTCTTATTTTTGTAAATTTGATATGTATAGACTCGTGGCGAGACGAGGAATCCAGTGATGTAAATTTCGGAATTTTTTGAAAAGTGGGCCTAGGGATCGGGTTTTGCCAACTTCGGGATTTTTAGTATTTTTCGAGTAATTTCGATTGGATTGTGTTTCTTTAGCATATAGTAATGTATTCGTTGTGGTTTTGACTAGATTCAACGCGTGAGGAGGTTGATTCAAGAGGAAAGGACATTGCAGACTAGTCTACGGCCGGCTTGAGGTGAGTAATAGATGTAGATGATGACCTGAGGGTTTGAAACCCCGGTATCTCACATTGTGACGCTGTATTGAGGCGAGATACGTACTCTACGGTGAGTGCGGGGTCATTTGTGGACGAGACTATGGCTTAGTCCGTCCGAGTGATGTCTATACTGTGTTATTGACTAGAAATTGGCTGGTAAACCTCCTACTTGGATTGTTATGAACATATTTGGGCTGCGTGCCAACTATTTGGATCCCTTAGGGATTATTATCACTGTTGCCATGAAATTGAGCATGTTTCCATGATATCAGTCCTGAGTTAAATACTGTCTAGAAATGATTAGCAATCTTCTAAGGTTTTAATCACTTAAACTATAATACCTGTTAAATGGAACCGAAAATGGTAAACTTGATTGTGCCAGTGTGGCTTGCATGTATATATAACTGGACTGATTGTGGACCGGGCTGCACGCCGCAGCGAATACTACTATGTCATTGCGCTTGGGCTGTAGGAGCCCCTCCGGAGTCTGAACCCCCTCCGTGAGCGCGGTTACCCAATGGATTGGGCTGTACGCCGCAGTGGTCATGTGCATTGCATTGCATTCATGCATTGATATCTATTTGTCTATCCGTCGTTGATTATTGTTGTTTCATCGTTTAATGTGCTAAGTGGTTATTTTCATCTTTGCATTGTGGTATTTCGGGATTTCTTACTTTCAGTCATTATATATGTCTATTACTACTGAGTTGAAAGTACTCACTTTACTCCCTGCACCATGTGTGCAGATTCAGGTGTCCCGGAGACTTAGCTGAGCAGTCGTTGTCTTTCAGAGTTTTATCAGAGTTGTCGAGGTAGCTGCCTGACGTTCGCAGGACCCGACTTCTCCCTTTTATTCAGTTTTATTTCCGCATTCTAGACTTATGTATTTTCGAATATTGGTTACTCCGTTGTTTAGAGGCTCTAGACTCATGACCCCAGATTCTGTTGGGAGTGTTTCGTCGGATATTTCGGTCTGTTCCGTCGTGTTTTATTATAAACATCGGCTTATTATTTTTAACTGTTAAATTCCCTTCAATTGTCGGTAATGAGTTATCAGGTTGGGTTCGTGAGTGATAATTTGTCAGGCTTGCCTAGCTATATGGTTGGGCTACATCACGACCGGGTTTGGGTTGTGACAATGTTGCAGCCTGAATGTTAGCTTGCAATGCAAATTAATAACCATCAACATAAAACTAAGCAGTGGTGTTACCAAATTTCTAAAATAACTTGGCTTGTCGATCGGATAAGTATTTTTTTGTTCCATGAAACACTTGGTCATTATTCCTTTTATGGGAAGAACGTGTATGGACTTAAAATAAATAAGTCAAACCCATTTTACATAGGACCAAGTAATGACTTAACAAATTTGGTAAGAATCCTCCAGTACTTCGACATTAAACAAGGAATCATTTTTTACCAAACATATTATAAGAGTGTTGGAATTTATTTCCATGTTTAAATCCATGTTTAGCACTTGGAATCCTTTTTTCTTACCAAACATATTGTAAAAGTATTGGAATTTGTTTCCATGTTTGAAATCCTTGTTCAACAAGCTATGGTTGTTTCCGTTGAAAACGTATCAAGGGCACCACCTTTGAGAATCTATATAAGAGGTCATGCTTAACATAACTTATTTTCAAACGTAGTCATACCTCCAGCCTCAGCGTATTAACCAACAATCAGCAGCTAGCAATTAGCTTTTCTTATGCTTTAGTTATGTCCGACGTCTCCCGTTAGTTCGACAGCTTGGCGCACTTATAGAAAAAAATTCACATCTTTTCATAGGAGTGTCCAAAACTCAATCTGTTTGATCCTCCAAAAAGTAGACACTTAGAGGCAAGATACGTTCAAAAACTTTAAATTTGCTTTATACTGTCCCATCTGAACTTCTTAAACTTGGTTCCAAGTTCTGCCGGATTTGATATTTCAGCTTTGTGCGTCTTAATCAAAAAAATCATATCTTGTTGTAGGGATGCTGAAATTATGAGCGGTTTGTGGCTACAGAAACTTGACTTCCCGAACTACGATATCTGTAATGATCACAATCCAGTTGCTCCTAGATCGCCCTAGATACTATTCAGAAGTTACATGACTGAATTTCGACATACAAGCTCCTTCAGCTTTGCGTGCTCTCGACAAAAGATTCAAATCTTGAGATTAGAGAGTCCAAATTGCAAGCCGCTTGATTCTACTGATTCTAGACTCAAAGAAATCCATCATATAAAAAATTAAGAGCCAAATATCTTATGTATTTTCTGGAATTAATTTTTGAACTTAGCGTATGCCTCTGGCCCGTTGGTCTTACAGCTCTGCGCACTCTCGGCGAAAAAAAAATGTATCAAGAGATAGGAGCGTCCAAATTGCAAGCCGTTTGCAGAGCTGAAAATTAGACTCCTAGAGCTACGACATATGTAGAAATCATAGTCAGGATGTCCCTAGATTTTCCCAGATAATTTGCTGAATCTGGAAGACGAGTTCCGACATGCTGGCTTAATTTTTTCAGCTTTATATGCTCTTGCTAAAAAAATGCATATCTCAAGATAGGAGCGTCCGAACTTCAAGCTGCATACACCGTTGTTAAGAAGACTCGGTGAGATACAATATCTATAAACATCGAGCTCCGGCCCTTTTGATCCACACACAACAAATCTTTGATCAATCAAGCGCCGAAATCGAGATGATTGTTCGGGCAACATACTTCTTTTTTCCCCTTTTCTTTTGTTGCAGTCTAGGAGATGATATACATGGTGAGTTCTCCCATACGCATCATGAGAAGAAGTGGATGATCACCCCTCTTTTTTTTGTAGGTTCATGAAGGGTACGATCCATCAAGATTTGACGGAGAAGTGCACGTCACAATACTGACCATCCGCATTGAAGCATCGTTTCATTGACACCGATTCTTATTGCTAAGTGAAAGCTTCATGCCGTTGTCTTTATTACTTGTGCGTGGCTAGCGGAACTGCAGGTTTTAGATACTCAACGACCTAACTCATGGTCGAGGCCAGAGATCAGCGAGGCTCCCAAATTTTAACTTCCCTTTCCATGCCATTTTGAAAATCCTTGATGTCCATCATATCTAATCAAGGCGTTGTTCTACTGGAATCGTATCAGTAGAAGCAGAAACGTTGTGCTATGGCACCGATATCCATTAATCGAGCTGATCATCGTGCTACTTGCACCGTATATGCAAAAACGTCATCTTGTTGGCACCGAGGGCTCCAAAATCTTTTCTTATTTTTGTAGGTTTTCGAGAGAGTACAACAACAACTTGGTACATCCCTTCAGCAACATGGTGCATCTCAGCCTTGCGACTTGGTGAGAAAGAGGCTTGCAGCTCGAGCGACAATATTTCATCCTT
The DNA here is from genome assembly GCA_026770625.1 of Nicotiana glauca. Classification (NCBI taxonomy): domain Eukaryota; kingdom Viridiplantae; phylum Streptophyta; class Magnoliopsida; order Solanales; family Solanaceae; genus Nicotiana; species Nicotiana glauca. The sequence continues at coordinate 86,683 of MU681322.1, forward strand.
GGCGAGCAAGTGCGACATGTACCATATCACATTGTAGTAGGCTGGCGAGGAAGGCCACTGGAGTAGGCTTTTTCAACTTCGGCGAGCAAGCACGTGGTGTGTCTCTGCTGTTTTGACTTCATAGCATTTCATGCTCGCATTGATAAAATTGTATCTCAACCTAGGAATGTCCAAACTGCAATCTGCTTAGTTGTGCAGAATGAAAACTTGCACCACAGCGACATATCCAAAATTCGGGGCCAGATTCCATCTGGACTAGTCGAAATGAACTTTTGAAGGCGGTGCACAAGTCTGTAATTTCGGCTTCACAGCACTGCATGCTATCATTGGAACACACATATCTCAAGCTAGGAGCGTATAAATTGCAAGCCGTCTGTGGCATTGGAAAGAAGACTCATAGATAATGAAATCTTCAAGATATCACAGAAGAATTCCTAGTAGATTGACTGCAGCAACTTTCCGAACTTGATCTATCTGTCCACAAAATTGCTTTTCAGCTTTGCGCGCTATAGTGAAAAAATTCATATCTCGAGCTAAAAGTATCGGAATTACAATCTGTTTACACCGTTAGGAAGAAACTTAGAGACCTGAAGGATCTATAAATTTCATGGCAGAACTCCTTTCGGGATATTAACAAAAAATTTGCGACATTGGCTTAACTGCAGTGAACTTTCAGATTGTGTACCTTCAGCGAAAATAATTCTATCTTGAGCTAGGAGTATTGGAATTACAATCCATTTGTTCGGTTGAAAATAAAACTCCTAGATCTACAACCCATAAAAATTCCATTGCGAAACTCTTCTCAGGCTAGAAACAAAAAGATATCGAAATTCAAACTGACCGCAGGGAACTTTCAAGTTTGCGTGCTTTTGGCTAGAAAAACTTTATCTTGAACTAGGGGCGTCGACATCACCCTCAGTTTGATCCTATAAAATTCAGACATCGAGAACTATAATCTCGTTGAAGATGAAGCTTCATTCATTCTTAGTTAGCCTAAAAAATATTTTTGAAGTTAATTTTACAGCCTTGTAATGGATTCGGCTATCATCACGAATCTTATCTCTTTGTTTATTTCTTTTGCAGACTTGCGAAGAAGTTCGATGAGTCCAAATATCAGTCTGAGATGTCATACAAGATGCGGAGTCACCCCTTGGCCAACTATTGCACTTGATTTGTTGACGGTCATGAAGTTTATCAATGGCGGCTCCCTTGGTGATTGGAGGTTTTTTTTCTCAAGAGAGATGACTTCTTATACATGAGGCATTGAGGATAGTGTATTAAAATGTTGAGACGTCATATGGACTTGGAAGAAGCATTCAAGACGAGCCGGCCACAAAGCCTAGTTTACGATCATTTTCATGACTTAGGCTTTTGTATAGGAAAACGTCTTATTCCTTTTGTCTCTACATTTTTTTTTTGATGTATCAACTTTTGTACTATGGAAGAAATAAAACATCTTTTATACTTCAAAGAAAATTGTCTATTTTCCTCATAGATATATGTCTCTACACTTGGAAGAATTAATGTAATGATCCGATGACACCAAACTTTTATTTTTTTAAAACTCATGTGACTGAACTTAGAAACTCTGAGCCGCCTACATACCTCGGTGAAGAGGATCAAGTCATAACGTAGTTCAGAGGGATGATTTTTTTTTATGTCCAAATTTTTGCTTAGGCCGCCTCTTGCGAGGTTTTCAACCTAGCGGACTTTTTTTTTGTTTTTTTTTTGTTTTGTTTTTTTTTTGGCCGTACACAATTTAGACTCATGCGGGCCAGGAGTGTAGCAATGTGCAGTTTAAGCTCATGCATCAAGGAGCGTCATGACTTGCAGTTTAGGCTCGTACGTCGAGGAGCATAGGTGACTTTCATGGGAAGTACTGCTTCAGAAATTTTCCGTTGATCGGACAAACTCTGAGAACATCCTTATCAACAATTTTATATGCGCCACTTGAATAGGCTTCCTTCACAACATATGGCCCATCCCATTTTGAGGTAAACTTGTTGCCTATGTGTTTGTTGAGGATTATAGGTCGCCGAACAGCTAGGACTAAGTCTCCCACTTGGAATGATCGTGGCCGCACTTTCTTGTTGAAAGCTCTAGCTAGTCGAGCTTGATAGCACTCCAATTTTTGTTGCGCTTCCAATCTTTTCTCATCCAATGCCTCTAACTCTACTAGGCGAAGTTGAGCATTCTCTTTAGATGTGAGCCCTTCTTGGATTGCTATCCGCAATGATGGAATTTGTTGCTCCAATGGCGGGACGGCATCTACGCCATATACCAAAGAGAAGGGAGTTGCTTGTGTAGCAGTTCTGAAGGTTGTTCGGTATGCCCACAAAACTTCACCAATTCTCTTATGCTAGTCTCTCTTGTTCTTTGTAACAACTTTCTTCAAAAGGTTACCAAGCGTCTTGTTAAAAGCTTCAGCAAGGCCGTTGGTAGGTGCATTATACATTGAAGACTTATGTTGCTTGAAACCGAACTTCTCGCATAGACTCTTCACAAGCTTGTTGTCAAATGGCGTTCCATTATCAGTGATTATGTATCTTGGTATGTCATACCTAAAAATTATATATGACTTGATAAAATCGACAACAGTTTCCTTTTTCACCTCCTTGAGTGGAACAGCTTCAACCCATCTAGAAAAGTAGTCTGTAGCGACTAATATGTACATCTATCCCTTTGATGACTTTGGAAGCGGTCCAAGAACGTCGAGTCCCCATCCATCAAAAGGCCATGAAGCTACAGTTGGGTGAAGGGGCTCTGGAGATTGGTGGATGTAGTTGGCATGAAATTGACACGCTTGACATCTTTTGGCATGATCCATGCAATCCTTCACCATTGTCGCCCAGTAGTAGCCCATCCCCTTGATGCGAAAATGGAGCTTGGGACCAGATTGGTGTGCTTTACATGATCCAGAATGTGCTTCTCCATCGCTTGGTGGGCTTCTTCTTTGTCAAGACATCGCAGGAATAGTCCTTCAAAAGAGCGGCGAAACAATGTCCCCTTATAGAAGATGAATCGTGGTGCTCTTCGTTTGATGTCTGTTCTTTGTCGTGGATCTTCAGGTAACTTTCCATGTTCAAGGTACTCTATCAGTGGTTGCCTCCAATCTTCTTCTTCAATCACTCGAACAGACGTATGATGGCTTCCGTTGACTTGAAGATCCAGAAGTCTAGGAATAACCCATCAATGACACACATATACCTTTGTCGACTCATTCTCTCAAAGTGCCATCGTCGTGGCCAAGTTAGCCAAAGCATCAGCCTTGCGATTTTCTTCTATTGGGACGTGGTTTAAAAACACTCGGTCAAATTTTTCAAGTAAACCAGAAGCGTATTCGTGGTAGGACAATAGATCTTTCTTATTTACCTCATAATTCCCCAAAAGTTGGTTGATGATCAGCTTGGAGTCGTCGTAGATCTCCAACATTAGAATCTACATTGCTAAAGCCATTTCGAGACCGACGATCATGGCTTGGTACTCTGCTACATTGTTGGAACATGTTTCACCTAAAACAAAGGAGAATGGCAGGATTTGTCTTTCTGGAGAGATCAACACAACACCTGCCCTCGCATAACTATGACGTTTAGATCCATCAAAGAACAATGTCCATGGTGGAAATTCTTTGATAAACAAAACGTCTTCATCTGGAAACTCATCTGAAAGCTCCCATTCTGCCGGAATAGGGTGGTCACCCAGAAAATTGGCTAGTGCTTGTCCTTTCACAGCTTTTTGAGGTGTGTATGTGATCTCATATTGGTTAAAAAATATGGACCATCTTGCTAGGCGTCCAAAAAGAACAGGTCGAGTCATCACAAACTTCACGGGATCTGCTCGAGGGATGAGTTTGATGGTGTATGCTTCAAAATAATGCCTTAGCTTCTTTATTGCATAAAGTAACGCTAAGCATATCTTCTTAACAGGCATATAGTTCAAATCAACTCCTATAAGCGTTCGACTAAGATAGTACAAGGCTTGTTCCTTTCCTTCCTCATTCTCTTGAGCAAGAAGTGCTCCAAGTGAACGTTCCTGTGCCGCGATGTTGAGTATCAATGGCTTCCCAAGCATTTGCGCCCCTAACACACGTGGGTTCATCAAGTATGTTTTGATGCTTTCAAAAGCATTCTGACATGACTGATCCCAATGAAAAGGGATATCCTTTCTCAATAGATGATTGAAGGGTTGATACCTTTCGGCTAGATTAGAGATGAAGCTCCGGATGAATGCTAAATTTCCTTGGAGACTTCGAAGCTCTCTCAAGTTCTTTGGCCTGGGCATTTTCTGAATGCCGTCGATCTTTGCATGATCAACTTCAATTCCAGGATGACGCATAATGAAGCCAAGAAACTTTCCTGAGGTAACTCCAAATGCACACTTGAGTGGATTCATCTTCAAGTCGAATTTTCTTAACCTTTCAAAAACAATTCGAAGGTCTTCAAGGTGATAATGCCTATTCTTCGTCTTCACCACCAAGTCATCGACGTAGTATTAAACCCTCGTATAAAGCATGTCATCAAATATGTTTTGCATCGCACGTTGGTAGGTGACACCGTCATTCTTCAGACCGAAGGGCATCACTTTGTAGCAATATATCCTTTTGGAGTTCGAAAAGCAGTACACTCTTCATACTTTGGAGACATCCTGATTTGATTGTATCCGGAGGACCCATCTATAAATGACATACCTTCATGCCCTGTTGTAGTATCAACCATGAGTTCAATAATTGGTAGTGGGAAGTCATCTTTTGGGCATGCCTTGTTTAGGTCTCGAAAGTCAACACAAACACGTATTTGACTATTCTTTTTCTTGATAGGTACAATATTCGATATCCTTGATGGGTACTTCACCTATCGAATAAATCCTGCATCGATGAGCTTGTTGACTTTGCCTTCAATTTGGGACACAAGCTCGGGTCGAAACATGCGTTGTGACTGCTTCACAGGGCGTGCTCCACTTTTGATCCCTAAATGATGAAAAACTACCTTAGGACTAAGACCGAGCATTTCTTTATACGACCAAGTGAAGACATCTTTGTACTTGGTCAACAACTTGTATTATTCCTCTTCATCCTAAGGCGTAAGAAGTGCACTAATGAAGGTGGGGCATGGATCTTCCAGAGTACCTAAATTGAGTTCCTTAAGCTCATCCACAGTTGATTTTCCGCCATCTTCTAGTTGATGGGGAGCCTCATGTACTTCATCATCAATGTCAAGGCATGGGCTATCTTCCACAGTTATGTGATTGGATGTTTCCACAAAGTCTGACTTTTCTCTTTGACTTCCTTGGGTGGTCGGCATGGCTTCCTTCTCTTTCTTTGCTTCTTTATGAGGCTGGCAAGTATAAACAATGGTTCTCCTTTGCACCTTCAGCGGACCATCTGTGGATATTGACAAAATAGACTTCCTCTTCATACGTGATGGGAAAGCACTACAGATTTCTTTGTCAGCAACAACTTCAAAATGATCCCGCTCCTCATGGACTTGCTCCTTGTATTTCAACAGTATCTTTCTAGATGGAGACTTCCCTATGGTCCCTGGGTGTTGAAAGATAGAGGTCTTTGAGGTAGTGGAAACTTCTTTAAGATGTTTGGGAGATACATGTTCACCTTTGTGACTTAGCCTTTCAAACACCGAGACCGGAGGGGTTGAGCCTCCAATGCGATCAAATACTAAAGCCCGTTGTTTTATTTTCTTGCTTTTAACTTCCTTCATCTCTTCTACTGAGGAGTATTGTGATGAAGCTATCTCTTTGCTTCTCTTTGATGCAATTTGAAGAGGCTCTGCCAACCTGAACCCCAACCCAAACTTTGGAGTGGCGACGTAGTGCCCTTGCTTTCTCAACTTCATTTGGGACTCATTGAGCCCATGTATATTTTCACCAGTGACTTCGTCTTTGAGTTCTCCTAGTTGTAATGGATTGGAGAAGTCATAACCAGACTTTTCAAGTAGTATGAAGTCCTTAGGATCATAGTGACCTTCTATTTTATCGGCTTGGAAATTGCCTTTAGCAGAATCACCAGTCACTGATGGGATTTGTGCGACTGGGACAGTCATATTCTCCTTCAAATGTTGGATATCTTTCTGATTCACGTGCTTCTTTGGAGTACATTCCTGTAGCAAAGTTTTCCCTTTATTTTGACGCTCACGTGGAACATAGCAAAAACTAGATGCTCCTCAGTCTTTGCCTGTATGTCACCTTTAGATGATGATATCTTAATGGAGACTTCTTCCGTTCCCTTCTTAGGAACCTTGGTGGTATTCCATTGAGCCTTGTTTTCCTCTTCTGACTTGGTATCATCTTCATCATCTGATGATGGTTTCTCTACTTTTGGTTCACAAGAATCTAGGTAGAATTTTGTGTCTGCAAAGTATGACTCCATCTCGGTAAAAGGCTTGATGTCTGCATCAATTTTGACTATCTCACCATCTCTTCTGTGCTTTAGACATTGATGCAAAGTAGATGATACCACCCCGTTCTCATGAATATAATGACATCCAAGCAACAAGTTGTATGATGTTTTCTCATATATGACGTGAATCAGGGTGTTTGAATTCATCTCACCAATGGATAATCCTACGCGGATCATACCTATGTCTCGTTGTCCCCCTTGGTTGAAACCTTGGATTGTTAGGTTACTTTTGGATAGCTCATTGATAGAGATCCCAAGATTGTTTAGCACCATCTTTGGCATGATGTTGACAGCTGAACCATCATCAACAAGTATGCGATTGAGATGTTATTCCCAAATGGACCCTACAACAAACAAAGGTATGTTATGTGGCTTAGACCCCAGCAGCAAGTCATAATCTGTGAATGAAATTGTTGCAGAAAATGTGACAACTTTTTCGTTATCATGATGTTCTTGTGTTTTCAATGGAGCAGGCTCATTGTTGCCTTCCATTGTTTTGTCAGTACTAGAAACTACATCAGTTGCACCAACGTGACTTCCATGAAAGAATTTTCCATGAAAGAATTCATGCAATATAATGGGCTTTTGGAACTTCGGGGATAAGGCACTATTAGAAGATTTGATAATTCTTGGTGGTTGTAGCCTATCCACATTGCTTATTTTTGCTCTTGGCTTAGGAAGTGGTAGCCTCAAAACTGCCTGATGTTTTCGCTTCTTATGAGTGACTAGAATCCAACCCTCATCGTCTTTGTCATTGGAGTGAGTGGCTAGCTCTAGCGAACCTTCAAGAGTTTTACTTGCATGATTTGCTTCTACTGTTTTATCCATGTCTATGATGATTTTTCCTTCACTTACAAGAGCCATAATTTTCTCGTTTAAGACGAAGCATTTCTCTATAGGGTGACTAATGACCCGATGAAACTTGCAGTATTTCGGATCGCCAACTTTGCCAATTTCCTCTGGCCTTTTTGATTCAGGGAGATTGATGACTTTCTTGCCCAGCAGTTCATCAAGGATGGTGGGTACGTCTGAATCTGGAAATGGATAAACCTTTGCCTCTAATTCCTTCAAGGTGGGACGAAGCTTCTCCTCTTTGGGATATTGACTCGGGGTCTTATCCTCCTTCACTTTTTGCTTAGTAGTGACCTTCACAAAAGTTGCTGTCACCGCCATTGATTCTTTGGTTTGGTTTTTTGATGCAACATTTTTCTTGAACTCCTTTTGATCAGTAAATGGAGATGCCTTTCAATGACTTGCGATGCTTAAGTCCATGTCGTGCGTTCGTGTTGCAAGTTCTTCAAAAGTTCGCGGTTTGAACCCTTGTAAGATGTACAAAAGGCCCCAGTGCATTCCTTGAGTGCACATTTCCACAACAGATATTTTTGAAAGGCGATCTTTGCAGTCCAAACTAAACGTTTTCGAACGATTAATGTAATCCACCACGGGCTCATCCTTCCTATGCTTGGGCTCTATCATGCTTACAGTTCTTCGGGTACTGTAAATACGATTGAGGAATTCCTTCTCAAGTTTCTCCCAGCTATCAATGGACTCGGGCTCCAAGTCAATATACCAGTCAAATGCGTTCCGTTTTAGAGAATGAAAAAATTGTTTTACCAAAAGGTCTCCCTGTGTTCTAGCATTGCTACAAGTCTCGACAAAGTGGGCAATATGTTGCCTTGGGTTACCTTTGCCATCAAATTGATGCAGCTTTGGTGGTTGGTAATTGGTTGGCATGGTTAAAAACTCAATCCTCTTAGTATAAGTCTTAGAGTAGTACAACGAACTTTGCGATGGTCCGCCATATTGAGATCTGATGGTGTTTGTTATCATGTCTTGCAATTGTTGGATAGATAACGCCGCAACTAAAGTAGATTGCTTTTTCCTTTTGGATGCTTAACTTTGCAAATGATTCCTCAACAGTTGTTTTCTGGGAGGTGAAGACAGGTGAACGAGGAGGGACATGACTCGACTCTCCAGGTGCACAGGCCTCTAATTTGTTCATGAGTTTAGTGATTTGAAGGTTTTTGTCTTCAACAGATTTCTTCAAGACCTCTATAGTCTGTTCCATCATGGCAAACTTTTCGTCCACGTTAGTTGCATCAGTCATCAAGGCATTGACTTTCATTGAATCTGAAGAATCCACCAAATATCCTCAAATCTGCCAAGGTTGGAGGCTGTTGGAGAAAGTTCGTCAAACATCGAGAATGGGGTGTTGCCCCCAGAGATTGCGGTTGCGAATGTCATATGAGATCTGCTTTTCTTTGTCATCTGCAAGGAGGCGAAGTATTCGAACCCATCCAAGTCACTAGCTTGGAACTTGCTTCGAGTGATTGGGCCAACATGACTGAGCTGAGCGGATGCGGCAACAGTAGCATCTTTGCATGAAACATCACATTTGTAGAAGGCCATTGTAGCAATAGATCTGAAGTTTGTAGTTTTCAACTTGCAAGAAGGAGAGATGAAGGGCAGAATTGGTTCCACTGGGCGTGTCAAAATTTATTTGCAACAAATTTTTGTAAGACGAAAAATAAGCTGCAACAAAAATAATATAAAGAAAAAGTGACTTTATTGATAAATATTTGTGAGTACAATTCTATGTATGCCTTGATTCTCCTTTCTAAAATTCTCCGTGATTCGAGGCCTTGAGAAGCGTCTTTCTCGAACGTAGGATGATGCAGACCTCCCTGTGATGTATTTAATTGCCAAGAACGTCGAGCAGCACTTTGTTATTACGGATTGATATCCGGGAAGAACTCTGTTGATCACTCCTTTGTTGAATAACTAAGCACTTGATGATTGATCTCTATGTTTGTGGATGCCCTCACCAATTGCGGAGTGTTCTTCTCCAACTCTGAATGTTCCCTAAGAGTTATGTAGCCCCTCTATTTATAGTTGTAGAGGATGGACAGTCAAGCTACATAAGACTCTGTTGCTTGATTTTTATTGGCCCATGTCATTTTAGCCACTTGGCGACTTGTGGTTGGTTCTTGCTTTTTGACTTGGATTGCCACATCATTTAACACGTGGCGTCACCTTATTGGCCTGGAGTTTGACTGGATATGCCATGTCACATGGCATGAGTCTGGGCCTTAAGATGAAATGGACTTTGGGCCTGAAAATAATAAAATGGACTAATTTAACTTGTAAAGCCCAAATTAATTATTTAACTCAATTGAATTTAATCAAAATTTTGTATGGATTAAACCCAATAAATTTTATATGTCTACAAGCACCTCAACAAATAAAATAACCAAAATAACAAGAAATATTTCCCACCAAGAAGATCTGAAGTGAAGCCCAAATACGACCCCTCCTACGATGAACCCAACCAGTAGTCTCCGGCGTACCTAGATGATGGGGATAACGAAAGGACACATCTTGGATTTCAGATCAATGCCCAAATTCTAATTCTAAAAATGATACTCCCTCCGTTCCAAATTATGTGAACCAGTTTGACTGGGCACAGAGTTTAAGAAAAAATGAAGACTTTTGGAATTTGTGGTCCTAAACAAGTCAAGAAGGGCCCCTGGTATTTGATGGTTATAAAAGATTTTCATTGAGTGTAGAATTGTAAGTTTAAGCTAAATTATTTCCAAATTTAGAAAGGGTTCATTCTTTTTGGAACGGACCAAAAAAAAAATAGGTTTACATAAACTAGAATGGAGGGAGTAATATATTATTATTATAAAATGATAATATAACATGGGAATCCACTTACAAATTTTTATTTCAATTTTAATAACAAGAAAGAATAATTCTGATGAAAAACGCACGCGCTTAAATGTAACTAAAATACACGTAACTTGCTACGTCAGTGTGAAGTGTTCACGAGATACACTTAATAAACACTTGAAGTATCAAAATAGTAACAGGGTTTATCTGAGGTTTATGTAATTTGCTTTTGTTTTAAATATTTTCTTATACTTGTTTCTGATTGACAACCACAGGACAATTAATTAGGAGACATGCATACACCTGCCTCTATAAATAATCTATGTAATTTGGTTAACTGTAAGTTTCTCAAATAATCAAAATTGTCCATCAGCTTTGTTACTGATTATGTATTAGTGTCATTATGAGAACTACTTTATTCGACTTACCGAAATCCAAGCCAAATGGTCGACAGTGTCAATCCAATCATACAGCTGGAAATCTCATTTTATTTGTTTCGGTCTCGACAACCCAAAATTAATTCTTAAAGCTCTGTTGATAGTAATTATAATTTAATAAACCTATAATTAGCGGACAAATGATACAACCATTATTTAATTAACGTCAAGTGCAATCTCTTTTTTAGGTAAACATCAAGAAGAGATGTGTATATTTTAATAATACGAAAAATACAAAACAAGTACAACTTGATGAGTTACGATAAACAGGTGGGTAGTGCTAGATCAAGAAATCTTATAAATTAATTTCCCTCTTATATCTCAAAGATTCTTATAGAGGGTAAAATTGGTTTACATTGAATGACCGACTAGCAATGTGATACGTGGTATCAGTGACAGGTAGAAAGCAAGTCGCGCAATAATCAGCATCGGAAGCAACAATTGCAATTGACATCGAATAGACCCCGATGGGAATACGGTCAATGTGAACAGATCAAATGTTTGCCATCGGGTAGAATTCAATAAAGAATATTCATTGGCATCAAGTTGCAAAAATTATTTGCATTTACGGCCTGCCATTTGCATATTCATCAATAGCCCTCTTTATTGTCATTTAAAAGGAGCCTGATCCTTGGATCTTGTTTCCTTAGGTATAGCTATAAATAGTAGGCTTAACAATCATTCTTACGCATGAAATTCTTGGCAAACCTTATACTACATTCTATCTCAAGTTAAATAAAATAATGTTACTTGCTCTTTATATTACTCTTACTTTTGTTTCCGGAGGCATTGCTCTCTGACACAAACTTGTCATTTCCGGAGATTTTAACCATTAAGTCTTATGCTTAATGCATTTTATTTATCATTTTGGATCAGATTAGTTCACTTGTCTATAACTAACATAGCAAATTCAAATGCATCATTTTACGAGAAAACAGTTAGGTCGTTGCCGTGGGGCTTAGATAGTTGCGTAATTGAGTTGGTCCTTGCGTCTATTACTAACTTATTCTGTTATTTGTTTCTTAGAAAAAAATCAAAAATGGAAGCGAACGATATCAGCAGCACACACAACGTTGAGGGACATGAAAATCTACCTCAAAATGAAGACTCAATCAGCGACACTCGCAAACAAGGGGAACATGCAACTTTGGTCCGTGAAAGACACTACCTGTGACATGTACGGGAGCCAATTCTCGATGATGCAAAAGATGAACATGTTGCGAAAGCAGTAAGGATCTTGAGAGAGAAAGAGAACGACATAATGGGCCACATGCGAAGGCAGGACCAAGTCACAACGGAATTGTAGCAAGCAATTCCAGACATTTCCAATAACGAAAATGGAAGAGGCCCGGCTCCGCGTGACATTCCTGCAAATTAGACCGCTCAAAGACTTGATGATAATACCCCTAGGGGTGATGTCCTCTTTGTCGGTGCCGAGGGGACTGGTAGCGAATCCGGTAATGACAACGGTAATGATCCCTTTAAAACCAAACACATGAGATTCTTCAGGAATATGAACAATTGGAAGGATCATAACGTTAAGGAGTATCACACCCGAATGGACTAGATTCCGGGCGCATTACCCATTTGGAAGGGAACGGATTCGAAAAAACACACTCAGTTGTGGTTCAAACTGTGCGCAACACGGGACCTAATCTCGAAAAGGTTCAAGATGACGGGCATACAAAAATATGATAGGAATTCGGACGCTTGGGAGTGATCAGGCCTACTCCGCACTACTATTTAAGTAGCAAGAGAGGGTCGAAGCAGCTTTTACCCGATTTAGGGTCGGGATCAATATCCACTAGGAGCTAAAATTTGGAATCGAGTATCTATCTAGTGCAGAATTGTGTATGTATTCTTAGTTACACTTCTATTCATTTTTAGGGTTTTTGTTTACTTCTACTATTATCAAACTACAAATAGTAATTGCAACTAAATTATGCTAAGAGTTATAATGCTACGAGTTGTTCAAATAGGTTTAAAAGGCACTAGGGTAGTGACTACCGCCTTGGTGGTCAATTGATGGGTACTTGAATCTAAGGCATGTTTGAAATATTTGGGGAGTAAGATATAACTGTTGCATGACTTTACCCACTCTACACCTCTCGGTGGTTCAAGTGATTTTTCCCGAATTGGCTTTCTCAAGACCAATTGAGTATGCAATTTTGCACAAGCAACTAGGGTTCAATTAGGGTATTACTCTCTCGAGGTTCAACCCTTTAATTGGGGCTATCAATCTCTTGAGTACGCCCCAATTCATTGTTTAGATCAATTTCGGAGACTTAGGCTCTCTTTCTCAAGAAGAGCTCAAGTCAAGTCAATACAAACTAGTATTAGCAACGACTAATTCAGCAATTTATCATGAAATTGGCCCAAATAACAAACACCCATAGTCAATTTAGCCCTAACTTACAAGACCCATTAATTACCCACACTAGGGTTGAGCCACAACCTTAGCTTATGGGTCTATCTAGTCATAATTAAAGATCAAAAGTAAGAAATAGATGAAGATAATCTAATATTAATAAATCACTAAGTTAAATAAGAAGATTCAATGATGAAAAATAGATAAAATTGCCCAAAATGGCTTAGAAAGTCGAACCCACGAGCGCAGCTCCATAATTACAATATCCGATACCCTAAAAATGGAAAAAGAAGCTATTTATACTAGGCTAAAAAATCTGGAAAAAAGTGCCCCTGCGGGATTAGTGCACACCGCACAAAATGGACCGCGGTCCGCACTAGGGCTTTGGACTTGAAAAACAGCACTCTGAACCTTGGCATTGCGGACCGTAGAGAATGGACTGCGGCCGCGGAGGCTTCTAGTGCGGTCCGCATAAAATGGACCGCGGACCGCATTGGCTTGACACTGAAAAATTTCAACTCTCTGATTCTCCTCACTACGGACCGCACAGGTTGAACTGTGGCCGCGTTGATCTTAGTGCGGACCGCACTAAATGGTAGTGCGGCCGCACTGCCTCTTGGCCTGAAAATCCACCTCTCTGAATCTACTAGTGCGGACCGCACAAAGTGGTGTGCGGCCACACTAGGCCTGTTTTGCCTGAGCTTGGCTTGTCTTTGGCACTTGTTCAAGTTTCACTCCTTTTGAGCTGTTCTTTGATACCTTGTCCTTTTGTTGATCAAACCTGCAATCAAGTACAACTTGTGAGCCTTTCTGGGACTATTTTGTATGAATTTCTAATCAAAGCATAAGCAAGAAGGAGTATAAAATGCTTCAAAATCCCTAGTTATCAACTTTCCCAAACTTAAGCTTTTGCTTGTCCTCAAGAAACAAAATAAGACCCACCCCTTAAGGGAATATCCAAGAAATTTTCAATTGTCCTTGTCGCACCTCCTTTTGGCGCTACCACACCGCGCGAAGGTCGTGGTAAATGGAGTTTTTTCCAATTAAAGGACAATCGAAACGGTATTCGTTTATTAAGAGATTCAGACTCGCCACTTGGGAGATTTATGGTGTCCCAAGTCACCGGTTGAATCCCGAATCGAGGAAAAGATTGACTCTATATTATAGTCCGCGAACCAGAAATCCGGATAAGGAATTCTGTTAACCCGGGAGAAGGTATTAGGCATTCCCGAGTTCCGTGGTTCTAGCACGGTCGCTCAACTGTCATATTTGGCTTATTTATCTGATTTATAACATGCTTTAACTTATGTGCAAATTTTAACATTTAACCATTTTTAATACTATTATTATTATTTTAACAAAGAATTGCAACGTTGTGAAAATGTATTTCCGAACCACGTCACATCAATGTACCCGTGGTTATCGACACATTTCGACTCCGTTGAGATTTGGATTTGGGTCACATAAATGTGCACCCGAATTTAAGAAAGTAATTTATTAAAGACGCGCCTAAAACGACTAGCGTATCATTATATTGGGTAAGGCCGTGAAATTTTTCTAAACGACCCATCCCGAAGTCTAAGTAAAAAACGCGTATAGAGGGCCCCGTAGCTTATGCGTTTTATTTGGCGAGGCTCGTCTCATTCATTATTTTTTAAAAGAATTACAACGTCATGGAAATGCATCTCGAACCACGTCACAATCAATGTACCCGTGATTATCGACACATTTTAACTTCGTCGAGATTTGGATTTGGGTCACATAAAAGTGCACCCGAGTTTAAAAAAATAAGGTTATTTAAAGTATGCGCCTAAAGAGACTAACACGTTGTTATTTTTTGGGAAAAGGCCGTGAAATCCACTAAGCAGCCGATCCCGAAATCTATCCAATTATTATATCCATTTACTGAGGGCCTCGCAGCTTGTGCGTTTTATTTGGCGAGGCTCATCTCATTTATTTTAAAAGGATAATCCTAAAGTGACTACATTTTTCTATTTTTATCGTCTCTAAAAATAAATAAAAGGTCCTAATTAATTACATGCTTATAAGATCGGGCCTCTTATTAGTTATCAGATTAAGGCAAATGCAAATGAAAAATTGCATTCGAGCTCGCATAAAGGGAGATTGTTTCGTACCCTATTCTATAAGCGAATATTACTAAAGCGAAAATTATAAATAGCATACGAGATTGAAAAAAATATTTAAACAAATTAACCATTCTCTAATTAATTTAAACTAACAGTAATAGATGAATTGAATTGTTGGAATTAACTATGTGTAATACGAAAGCCATTTTTTGAACCTTATCACTAATATTAGTTACTAACATTATTCAAATTGCTATTTAAAATGATGTTATTTACTCAAGTGACCTCGCAATTTCAGAACTAGACATATTAAACCAACATGCTGATTTCCATTTGAACTATTTAAACCTGTAAACTATTTGAGACTATTTTACGACTAGCTGGAAACGCATTAACTACACTATATTTTATAACTAGTAATCACCGACTAAAATTAATATTAATGGATATTCACATGTTTGTAGAGATATATTCATCATTCCAATTTATACACTTATCATTCAGTTCCAAGTAAAAATTCTACTCAATATCCGATTAAAAAACGCGAGAGAATTCAAAAGGAAACTTGATAGCATTTCATTTTATCTCCAACTTCAGGTTTACATCAGTACATGATTTCAGAGTGTGTACCTGGATAATAGAAAATAGAAGGAGGAGGAGTAGTCAGCAGTAGTAACAAAGCAACAATAATAGCAGTAGTGCAGCAGCAGATACCAACAACAACAAGACACAACCCAGTAATTCCAAAAAATTTTCAAACCAAACAAGACTGGTACCCAATTCCAACACAGCAATACAACAGCAAAATCAACAACAGAAACAGGTACCAGGAACAATAGGAAACCAGTAAAACCCAACAACAACACAAACACCCCAGGCAGAACTTGAATTGAACCAAATTTGGACCCAAAATTCCAATGACACAGTTATACGCTCAAACAGACTGATTCTTAAGCTTTCAAAAGAAGTTCTCTCTTGGACTGATTAAGGAAGAACTCACAAGACTGATTGTTTCTTTATCAAAGACTTATGTTATTCTCAAATGTGACCTCTCAAAGATAAATTCCAAAAGCCACCTTTATTCTGTCCTAAGTCCCTTCTATTTTTTAGCACTGATTTTTCGACCAAAAGAAGAACCTTTTTTCCGGCTTCAAAAGAAGACCCCTTTTTTCTGTCCAGGTCTCCCTCTATTTATACCACCAGAACTCTTATCTCCAGCCCCTAGGAGCATTTAATAATCAAGAAGACATTCTGCCCATGATATTCTCTTACCAGCCCATTACTAAGTGTTTTGTGCCATTTTTAATTCGTTTGTCCCCCACTAACATTTGTCCCACTCTATTAATAAATTCAAAGCATGGGTAATATATTTAATTACTACAATTAATACCATTATGTCTTGTTCCCCGCTATATTAAACAATGCCTTATTTTAATACTATTATTGCTTAGTGGACAGGACACTCAACATAAATAATTCTTCAAGTTTTAAATTCTCGTATTACCCCTGAAATTACTGAAATTACAATCCTACCCACATCCCTTCAATCTGTAACAAAACTAACAATTGACCAAAACTGATTCCTAAAAACACCAAATCACTACAGCTATAACCAAATCAAGACTAACAATTGACTAATTAAACACATGAAACTAATTTCCAATCAACAACATTAGGAGAAGACAACATGGTCATATTCACATCAGAAACAAACTTAACAGAACAAACAAGTAGATTCAAATCACTAAACTCAACATCAGTTGAACTTCAAATTAAATCCAACAGCAATACAACCAAGTTGAAGGATTCAATGATTTAACAAGAGACAACAAAAATGAAGCTAAAGCATGGTAGGATAATGAACACAAAAATGAAACACAAGCTATAAACTCTAAATATTTTACACAACTATTAAAATAGAATCATACTAACAAAACAAAGAAGATGAAGGACGGGCCTGAAGGAGCTTTTCGATTAAACCAAAATGAAGCAACAATTACAACTGCACATTGACGCGACTTTAAACAAAATCAACAACATCGAACCAGAATATTCGGACGAAGACTCCAACTTCGAGTAAACAACATATGTCCGGCCAGCGATCATTTTAAACAAATGACGAGCAGCGAACAACTGAAGACGACGACGAACAAAACAAATAACAATGACTGACGACGAGGTTGAGGAGAACGTTTGGTCGCTGGTTGCCGGTGGACTGTTAGCCGTTTGGAGCTGGTTCATGACTGGAAATGTAGGCTCGTTTGGAGCTGGTTCATAGAGTGGTCGACGAATTGATGGAGTCAATAGACTGGTGGTGAACGACGTACCGGTTAAGTGTCGTTTGGCGATGGATGGTTGCTGGTCGACGACTGGTTGCCGTTTGGCTTGGAGACGATGAGAAGATGAAGCAGAAGTTGACATTCATGGCTGGACGTGAGGAAGACGAAGATGAAGGGATATTTTGGTCATCGATGGGAGCTTGGAGATGGCAGTGGTCGTTTGGTTAGAAGAAGAAAAAGGAGGGTAGACACGGATGTGGTCGTTTGGGTGGTTGAACGACGCAGTGGAGCTGGTCATTTGGCGTGGGGCTGCTGGTTAGCGGGCTGGTGTTCGCTGGTCTTTTTTCCGGCGAGAATGGTGGAGGGATCGTTTGTGGCTGCTGGGAGGAGACGAAGGTTATATGGTTATGGTTTTGCTAGGTAGTGCAAAATGAAATGAAAATGGGGGGGGGAGTTGTTTAAGTTATGGGGCAGACCGGGTCGGGTCGACCCATTGGGTTTTGGGTTGGGGTTTGTGAGACACTTGGGCCAGGTTAATTAAAATTAGGACAAGAGGTCCAATCCGATTTTCCTTTCATATTTTTTGCTTTCTTTTTGTTTATTTGATCCAAAATTAACACTTAAAGATCCTAAATTAAATTAATAAAACTAAAATTAACTTAAAATACTAATCAACTCCTAATAATAATTATCATACAAAATTAAACATTAATTAAAATAAAATCACACAATTTGGACATTAAATGCTGAAAATGCAAAAATACATTATTTTTGTGATTTTTTTTCATTTTGTAAAACAACTTAATTACTCCTAATTGTAGAATTAAATCCTAAATGCAAATGCAACATATTTTTATATTTTTCATTAATTTAACAAATGAACATGCACAGACAAATACAAATAATTATCCAAAAATGCCACGAAAAAGTCTCAAAATTGCACACAAAGGAAAATTGTTTTATTTTGAATTTTTTGAGAGTAGTTCTCGTATAGGGAAAAAATCACGTGCTAACAGCTTCCCCTC
This sequence comes from Nicotiana glauca, assembly GCA_026770625.1. Classification (NCBI taxonomy): domain Eukaryota; kingdom Viridiplantae; phylum Streptophyta; class Magnoliopsida; order Solanales; family Solanaceae; genus Nicotiana; species Nicotiana glauca. The sequence continues at coordinate 104,963 of MU681322.1, forward strand.
TTTGTCTGAAAACACGAAGAGCTTTCGTGCAAAGATAAAGTGAGCGAGCGATTTTTGCCCGTTTGAGTACTCCGTGTGAAGCATTTTTTGAAAAGATTTGATCGAACCTTTGCTTCAAAAGGTCTCCTACATATCCCTGGCTAAAAGGGAATCAGGTCAATGTAGTTCAGGAAGTTTTGGTAGCTGGGACTACCATGGGATTATGATTTGCTGTTACTGCTGTTGCTGTTGTGGTTGCCGACCTCCTTATTACACCGTGCTAAACAGAAAATAAGAAGCTAGACTAAACTAGTCCATGAATTACAAAATCTTATCTAGATATTCAGGCTTGCTCTTGTCGCCTTTCTTTCTTATTGACTTGCTTCCTCTGATGTTTCTTCATTTCTGACTTCACTCGTCGGCCTCTCTTGATTGCCGAACTTGGACTGTTTATTTCCTTCTTGTGGACTTCGCATTATTTTCTTCGAAGCTTGAACTGACCATCACTGCCTTCCTTTTGATTTCTGAATTTGGATTTATGCTGGTGATTTTTGTGGCAACCCTCCGCCCTTCGGGAGGGCTCCTGACTTCAAGACTTGAAAATATAAAAGACTGAAATGTAAAGACTGAAATGTATTCCTCCGTTATACGGGCGGGCTCTCGACTTCGAAATTTGAAATTTAAAGACCGAATGTATTCTTCTCAAATTAAAGTTTCAACAGACTGAGATTTTGATATCTTAGGAGAAAAATTCATCTGACTAAGATTTTGACGCTAAGTGATAATTCATCAGACTAGGTCCAAATTTATGTGATCTCAGGAGAAAGATTCATCAGACTGAGATTTTGATGCTAGGAGATAATTCATCAGACCAGGTCTAAATTTATGATTACTTAAAATGTAAAGACTGAAATGTATTCCTCCGTTATACGGGCGGGCTCCCCGCTTCGAAATTCGAGTTTTAAAGACTGAATGATTACCATCTTAGGAAAAAATTCATCTGACTAAGATTTTGACGCTAGGAGATAATTCATCAAACTAGGTCTAAATTTGTGATTACTTAAAATGTAAAGACTGAAATGTATTCCTCTGTTATACGAGCGGGCTCCCGACTTCGAAAATTTGAAATTTAAAGACTGAATGATTACCATCTTAGGAGAAAAAATTCATCTGACTAAGATTTTGACGCTAGGAGATAATTCATCAGACTAGGTCTAAATTTATGTGATCTCAGGAGAAAGATTCATCAGACTGAGATTTTGATATCTTAGGAGAAAGATTCATCAGACTAAAATTTTGACGCTAGGGGATAATTCATCAGACTAGGTCTAAATTTGTGATTACTTAAAATGTAAAGACTGAAATGTATTCCTCCGTTATACGGGCGGGCTCCCGACTTCGAAATTTGAAATTTAAAGACTGAATGATTACCATCTTAGGAGAAAAATTCATCTGACTAAGATTTTGACGCTAGGAGATAATTCATCAGACTAGGTCTAAATTTATGTGATCTCAGGAGATAGATTCAGTAGACTGAGATTTTGACGCTAGGATATAATTCATCAGACTAGGTCTAAATTTATAATTACTTAAAATGTAAAGACTGAAATGTATTCCTCCGTTATACGGGCGGGCTCCCGACATCGAAATTTGAATTTTAAAGACTGAATGATAACCATCTTAAGAGAAAAATTCATCTGACTAAGATTTTAACGCTAGGAGATAATTCATCAGACTAGGTCTAAATTTATGTGATCTCAGGAGAAAGATTCATCAGAATGAGATTTTGACGCTAGGAGATAATTCATCAGACTAGGTCTAAATTTATATTTACTTAAAATGTAAAGATTGAAATGTATTCCTCCGTTATACGGACGGGCTCCTGACTTCGAAATTTGAATTTTAAAGACTGAATGATTACCATCTTAGGAGAAAATTCATCTGACTAAGATTTTGACGCTAGGAGATAATTCATCAAACTAGGTCTAAATTTGTGATTACTTAAAATGTAAAGACTGAAATGTATTCCTCCGTTATACGGGCGGGCTCTCGACTCCGAAATTTGAAATTTAAAGACCTGAATGAGTACCATCTTAGGAGAAAAATTCATCTGACTAAGATTTTGACGCTAGGAGATAATTCATCAGACTAGGTCTAAATTTATGTGATCTCAGGAGAATGATTGATCAGACTGAGATTTTGATATTTTAGGAGAAACTTTGCACCGCTTTGTTCCTTATCGGCATTCTATCACTGTTGTCCTTCTTTGCCTCGTAAACTATTTCCTTCTACTTGAAATACCTTCTTTCAGAACTGCTTCCCTAAAAACTCGTGTTTTCTTCCCTCGAAACTGCTGGGGGTGACACTGCTGGGGAATTAATTACTTACCTGCTGGGGACAAAATGTGTTGGGGCAATCTCCTTTCTTCCCTTTTTTTTTTCAAAACTATTTTCTTAAACTTTTATTTTCCTTACTGCTGGGGATAAAAGTGGTATCAGCTAAGGATGACATTGTTGAGGATAGCGCTGTTGGGGGAATTTTATTCCTTCAAAATCGGTGCTTCATTGTTCTGGAAGCTTCTAGGGATGACACTGGATTTTGCTCTTTCTGAATACCAGTTTCGTCCCTTTGTTCTGTCCGCTGGGGTACGACTCCTTTCATTAAAATTTGTTATTTTCTTTCTTTCAA
>MU681325.1:14843-31581 GCA_026770625.1 Nicotiana glauca
TGCTTCTATATTTAAACCCAACAAAATGCTTGTCTTTAACCAATGAGGGACAAAGTGCAAAAGCTAAAGTTGCCTTTTCACCTTCTTCCCTCATTTCCCATTCACACCACCACTTTAACCCCAACATCTATGTTGTATTTTTTAGGGTTTTTGGGAGATTTTTCCTTATAAATAAGAAGGGCTTGTAAAGAAGAGGGGGAACGGAGAAAAAAGATAAAAGAACACTTTGTAAAAGAATCATCTAAGATTGAATGCAAAGCAGTCTTGTTCATCAGAGAAGATCCTAAGATTCCCCAATCATCTCACACTTATTCTCCCTTACATCGCTTGCATCTGTGACAATTCTATTGTGCATTTAAATCTTCACATTTATGAGCATTTATCCGATTTGAACAGACTTGTTATATCGTTTGTCTTGCTTACTCCTTCCATCATTTAATCTAGGTTTTATTGTGTTTGACTAAGATTGACCTCATCATTATTATTAGTTGTTTTAATCAAAAAAAATTGACATTTTTTGGTCAAACAGTAAGTATGTGAAATGGCCTTCAACTATTTCACAACCTTCGGGCAGACAACTACCCGTCACTCGCGAAAATGGCTTTAGAATTACAGTATTTAATTATTTATTCATAAAATAAAATACAGATTAAGTATAGACCATTAAAATATCTTTTTTCGCGCTTTAAGTAGCATTCACCATCACTCACTAAAATGTATTTTTATATTGTAGTTAGAGTTTTTAAAAGGCGGCTTTAGACGTCAAACCTTTTGTAACGGGGAAAGAATCAATTTCACATGAAGCGCGAACAGCAACATGCACTAAGTACTAAGTAGTGACAAATGACCTTTGACATAGCAAATATTTAAAAAATTGGATAAAGCTAAGACTTAATTTGAGGTGAGCCACTTTGAATATTTCGTCATCTTTCGGTGGTACTCACTACTGTCCAACTAATTATCGACATTTGACAAGCGTAATCATAGTCAAAATTAGATTTTTATTTATTGATAATGTTGATGTAAAACCGGCTTACGTACATCAGGGACAACTCAAGTGTAAATGGGGCATAAGGCGAAAGTTATATATTTTTATTTAAAATTTATTCTTCTAGCTTTTTGAGATGTAAAGTTGTTAATAACTTTGTTATAATCGATTTTTTCTAGTAATTCCTTTTCAATTAATAATATAGCAAAACCATTTAATCTTTCTTTAGGCATTGTTGATCTTAGATAAGATTTTATCTATTTTAATTTTGAAAAACTTCTTTCTGCTGAAACAACTGTTATTTTGCGATTTAGTTTTTTTATTGTTTGTCAAAATTTGTCAAGAGCTCATTTCTGAGATTTTATTAAATTTTTAACTTTTCTTTTCTTTTGGATTTTTGAATAACCAGATGCATATTTTCTTGTTGACATATTTATATTCTAAAAAAATAAATAATATGTACAAATTAGAATTAATAAAATAATAAATATCAAATAAAAATAATACTAGAAAGTTAGAATAATATTACCCGATAACTAGCTGAATCAAGAAATTTGAAGACTTTGAGTCCTTGATTCCAATTCCAAAATATCCAGTTGTTGACTGAATCTAGTAGAAAGAATTAAGAAGTAAAGAAGATGAACATAAATCATAAAGAAAGAAGAAGAAGAAGAAGAAGAAGAAGAAGAAGAAGAAGAAGAAAGATATGTCTCTTCTGGAATGAAAGAATCAAAGAAAGAAGAATGAATGATAATATATTATGAATATTGAATAGTAGAAAAAGAAAGAAGAAGACGTCTCTGTATGAAAGAAAGAACAAGAATGATATGGATTGTATAGAGAAGAATTGAAACATTGGGGTTGGGTATGGTCAATTATTTGGAAGAATAAAAAGTAAAGTTGTCCAATTAAATTTAAGTGACAGCTATATTTTTTACTATTTTAAGTTTTAATTTATTAATATATTTAAAGTTTTTCTTTCTTTTTATATAAAAAGTATAAAAGTATTATATACATATATTATTGTTTTTAAAAAAACCTAAAAACCTATAAAATTATTCTTAAAAAATGGGGCCTCCCAAAATTGGGGGCCTAAGGCACTTGCCTTACCCCCTATGTAGTTAGAGCTGGCACTGACGTACATCTCAACTAATTACGTACATCCTTTTTAGGCTTTGAGCAAGCTTCTAATATGAGCGAAAGTCTATTATAAATTAAACTTTACCAAAAAAACTTACGTATATTAAATATTCATATTGTATACGGTCAAAATCGATGAGCATGATTTTAGAGTCTTAAATCAGGCTACAGGTTCGAGTCCGGGACACTCGAGGTGGAGGTCGAATTCGGCTAAGGGACACCACCTCGAGGAAGCTAATCGAAGGCGTGGCACGACCTGCATCGAAGGCAGCACAATCTCGAAGTCAATCAAGAAAGAGCGGGAATTTCTCAAGAACACGTGGACCACAACAACATTAATTAAAGGCAAAATACATAAGTTACCCCCTAAATTATGGACCAAATCCCCGTTACATACTTTTTGCGGACGAAAATCACATTACACACTCAACCTTTCCAAAGTGTATCTAATACACACTACTTTTTCCTTGACCAGTCTTTCAAAATATGTGTAATATCACGCACCAATCAAATAGTGACACGTGCCATTATTTTTATTAAAAATATAAAATAATTACAATTACAATTATATCCCTCATCTTCCCCATCTAAAGTTCTAAACCACCATAGTTGCCGTCCATGTCCTCTCTCCACCGTAGCCTCTTTCTCCACACCTTTTACTTAATGACAAGGCCACCATTAACTAACAAAAATCACCCAAAAATTCATCTTTTTCGGTGAAATTAAATTAAAATTTTTAAGTCCAAATCCAAGATTCTCCGACTTCGCCATGACAAAAACTCTAAGATTCTCCAAAAAAAAAAAAAAAATCTTCTACGCTAAAGCTTGAGGCAAGTTTTAATGGTTGGGGGAGGTGTAAAAAAATCTTTAATTACTGAATCAAATCATAATTTCTCGCCAAAAGATCTGCAAAAAAATTAAAAATTAATCAATGAGAAGAGGCGTGGTCTGCTTATTTAAGATGAAGGAGTTCGGGTAGCGGAGAGAAGTGGGTCTAAGTGCCATGGTCTCAAAGAACAGCCATGGCAGAAGTTTTCAAACAAGGAAGAAGATGAATTAATTTAAAAAATCTAAAAACTAAAAAAAATTGAAATCCGCAAAAATTCTTTTGTTCACGCGACTCATTTGTTGGAAAAAATACGCGCTGTCCACGTGGGCAAACTAGTGTGTATTAGATACACTTTGGAAAGGTTGAGTGTGTAATGTGATTTTCGTCCGCAAAAAGTGTATTACGGGAATTTGGTCCATAGTTTAGGGGGTAACTTATGTATTTTGCCTTAATTAAAGGATAGGGTTTGTACGAAATGGTACAGGTCCGTACAAGGCCGTTATACACCTGTAGCAATAGAATTCTTTACCTTTATAAGGAATGTACTATGTTGGGCTTTTCTCCTCCTATATAAAGGGGACCCCAATCATTTTGTAAGGATATGAAATTATTCTCCGCAATAGAACATTCTATTCTTTTCTTTTTTAACATGCTCATCAATTGTTCTTCAGCTTTATTGGTCATACTTTATTGGTCTTAGCTGACCTCGAGGTCCCCGAATAGCCGAGCTCGAGGCCCCTCCTATTTCAACAACATTGATTTGGTTCATTATTTCTTCTTACTTAAGCTCAATTTTCCTTGTATAATCACTAGTATTAGAATATATCACATATTTTAAAACCACAAATCATTTTTAATTGTTACTTACATTTCTCGAGGTAAACAGTTTGGCGTCCACCGTAAGGCTAAAGATAATAGTGATTATTTTAGTGTTAGTTTTTTGATAACACACATTATTCTTCACACTTTTCTCTTGTCAAAGATTTTTGATTTTAGGCCAAAATATGTCTAGCACGCAAAATATACGCATTCATGACAGAGAGGGTGATATTAGGCTAGATTCATGTAGTTTGGCGGATATTTATGCCCCAACTTGATTATGCTTCACCATTCTATAAAGGATAAATGACGATAAAATGGCTCTAATTATGAATTTCATGTTTTGCAGGAGTAAGCTATGCGTATGAGGACTTAGGACAGTGTTTGGAGCTAAATTAAAGCAAGGGAAGCTCCTCGAAATTGAGTACGTGTGAAAGAAGGAAGAAATGAGGAAATAAAATGTTGCACCACTCTAACGCGGGCCAAGCACGGTCTTAGCGCGGCCGCGCTATAGCAGAAGAACGAGGCAGTACAATCATCCATATACGCGGCCACTAGCGCAAGTCAACCTGGAGCGCAGAAATTTCAAGGGTAAAATTGGAAGTCCGAGGGTAATTTCACTTAACCTATAAGAGGTCCAGCTCGCCCAAAAAGATTTTATCAAAGTTATTATAGTTTTTGTGAAGGCAAGAGGCAAGGAGGATAATGCGACATCGAGTTCTACCTTTCTTCCTTTTGTATTTATAACTCATGTTAAATTTTGCTGTTATTATGAACACAATTATGAGTGGCTAATTATCTAGTCTAGGGTTTTGATGGGACCTGTTGAGGATGAACTTCTTGTTGTGTTAATATGGTTTGCTCGGTTTAATCTCTATTTGTTCAACTACGTTCTTGTTGTAGTTAATTGATAGGATCCTCAATTAGTTGTGCCTATTTAGTAGTATTACTTGGGAGAGAGTGCATAGTTAGGTAGTTGTTGAATAACAGCACTCCCAAAGCATATGAGGAATCAATAACCGAGGGTTTAAAGGTGGAATTAGGGATAACGAAGCCTTGAGTGAGATCTGAGTGAGTTGTAATTAAAAGCTAGCTAGCGTATCTCGGGAGAGTGCGTCTAGTAAATTGTCGTAATTACCCGGGAAAGATTTACGGTAGTAAGAGTGCTCATGATCGATAGAGACGATTAGGCAAATCTATATGAAACATAACAGGAAGGGATTCCATCAATAGGGAAAATCACAATCGTAGATCCTTCTCTTAATTGTTTACAACTCAGTAATAGTTAGCTTTTAGTTACTTAACTTCATTCAGTTATATTTAGTAAAAATACCACCAATTGTTATTCCAAATATTTGGGAAGATGATTACGAAGAATTTAGTGATTCTAACAAAAGTAATTGGTAGGTTAATTCCCTGTAGGATTCGACTCTGGGCTAAATACTCAGATTATATTTTCAACGACCGTTTGTCCTTTTTGGAAGGCATGGTTGGGCTTGATCAAATTTTAGCGTCGTTACCGAGGAATTAATGGTGTTATCAATTACAATTGAAAGAAATACGAAAATTCTTAGTGTAGTCAGTTACCTTTATTTTCAATCCAGATATTAAAATTTTTACGTTTGTTAACTTGGTTGTACAGGTGCATGCCTAGAAACTCATCGAGAACTACTGAAGTACTTGAATCATTATCAGATCCCGAAAAAGTTTTCAAGGCCTTGAATCGGTCCAACCAGAAAAACAAACAACAATAATCAACTGAACATTTTGAACCAGACATGGGAGATCGCGGGGTAGACCTGGTTGTGCCAGTAGTGGCACCTCTTGTGCTAAAGGCTCCTCTATATGACTGGGCGCAACCCACATCTGAGAATTTGGTCACAACGATATTAGTCCCGCAGATACAGGCCGAATCTTTTCAAATCACAAACAACATGTTGCACTTGTTGCAAAACAAGGGACTATTTTCGGGGTCATACATTGAAGATCCTCAACAATACTTGAAGAATTTCCTGTCAATCTGCAAAACTCAAAGGCAGCCCACCGTAACTCAGGAAGCAATAAAGCTATTATTGTTTCCATTCTCAGTGACAGGAGATGCCCACACTTTAATAAATTCACTCCCCATTAATTCCATCACGACTTGAGAGGAGTTAGTCAAGCAATTTGTGAATAAGTTTCATCCACCCAACAAGACTGCTCAGTAAATTGATAAAATTTTGAGCTTCAAACAGAAACCAATGGAAACACTGCAAGAAACATGGGAACAATTCAAAGAGATGTTGGTGATATGTCCGCACCACGGTATTCCAGAGCAGATGTTGGGCAGCGGTTTTACATGGGTCTGATAGATAGCGTGAAGGCTAATGTTGATACTTCAGCTGGTGGAGCATTCTTGAGCAAAACATAGAGAGAAAGCCAGGTCCTGCTTGACAAGATGGAACAGAATTCGGGGTGGACAACTAGGAATGCACCTATCACTCCAGTAGTTTATTTAGTGCCCTTAGATCCATCCAGCACTCTTGCTAAAATTATGGCCACCTTAATGACACAAATGAGTATACTCACCAAAAAGGTGGAAGAGTTAGGGCAGAAGCAGCAGGTGCACATTATAGATACAACCAATGTGGGCTTATACACATCTTGCATTATTCAGCCAATTGGTAGCCAATGGAATGCAGAGAGTGATCATCATCATTACCCTGAGGACATGAATTATGTGTCTAATTATAGGGCCCAAAGATAGGGTGGTCAGAATTGGGGCCAGCAGAATCAGCCATACAGGCCAGTCCAGCCATAGCACAACAATGGAAATAAGGGAGTCATGCGACCTCACAATAATGTGGCGCCCTACCAAAGGCCACATGGATATAACAATCAAAATCAGCAGCAGGGTTATCATCCTCCTCAGCAGTAACATGGTGGGAGATAGAAAGATGGGTTTGCTAGAATCGAGGCAATAATGCAGCAGGTTATTAGGTCAAATGTGAAAATGAGTGAAAGAGTAGATGCACATGAGTCAACTATAAAAAATATTGAAGTGCAAAAGGACCAGATTTCGATGTCTTTGAGTAATCGTCCTCATGGGACATTGCCTGCAGACACTCAGGTAAATCCAACAGTTCAGGGCCCGAAACAGCTGATGGCAGTGAGTCTAAGTAATGGCAGAGACTTAGACTTGGAGCAATAAAGGGCTCGAGAAAGCAGACAGGCTGAGACACTTGTACCGGTGCCCATTGAGCTAGATGATTCAACTAAACTTACAGAACTGACAGTACAACCTACCTAGGAAGAAACCAACATGCAGATTGAGACTAAGAAAGAAGCGGAGACAGCCCAGGAACCGGTAGTTAAGGTGGTATCTGACAAAGAGAAAACCCAAATCATTGAGAAGAAGAGACCTCTAGCACCATTCCCACAAAGGTAGGCCAAATACCAGAAAGAGGAACAATAAAAGAAATTCTTGGAGATGCTGAAAAAATCCAGGTAAATATTCCATTGATTAATGCTTTGAAGGAGATGTCTGGTTATGCAAAAATGATGAAGGAATTGATCTCCCGAAAATTCGACTTCCAAGATTTGGCCAGTGACTCTAACTCAGACCTGCAGTGCTATGGTGACTAGACCAGTTGCTGAGAAGTTGTCTGATCCTGGGAGTTTCACAATTCCCTGCACCATTGGTAAATTTGCCTTTGCAAGGCACTTAATGATTTGGGGGATAGCATAAATCTTATGCCCCTGGCGATCTATAAGAGGTTGGGGATTGGAAGAGCTAGACCCACATCTATGTTGTTGCAGCTGGCTGACAGAACTGTGAAAAGACCCTCTTGTATTTTGGATGACGTGTTGATATAGGTAGGGAAATTTGTGTTCCCTGCAGATTTTGTGATTCTGGATTGTAAAGTGGATGAAGAAATTACCATAATTTTGGGAAGGTCATTTTTGGTCACAGGGCGAGCCCTCATTAATTGTGAAACTGGGGAGCTCAAGATGAGGTTGGACGATGATGAGATACTATTCACTGTGCAGAAATCTATGAGGCGACCAAGTGAATTCGCCAATTGTTCTCTTATTGATGTTGTGGATGTAATCGTGGAAGAGGATGATGAGACATTGACTATTGAAGATCCTCTTATTGCATGTCTTGTGAATCTAGATGAGGTGAAGGGGGAAGAATTAGCAAAATGGGTGCTGGCTCTAGAGGGCATAGGGTTTTGGGAGAGAACACTTGAATTCGAGCCCCTACACTTAGAAAATGGAGAAACTCCTCCAGCCAAGCCATCCATTGAAGAACCGCCAAAGCTGGAGTTGAAGCCACTGCCCGCCCATCTCGGGTATGTGTTCTTAGGACTTAACTCTGCATTAGCTGTTATTATCTCATCTAGTTTGTTAGATATGCAGGCATAACAACTTTTGCCGGTACTCAAGGAGTGCAAGACTGTCATTGGGTGGACCATGGAACATATTAAGGGGATCAGCCGGGCATATTGTATGCATAAAATTCTGCTGGAAGAGGGGCATAAATCGTCCAGGGAGCACCAAAGAAGGCTGAACCCCAACATGAAGGAAGTGGTGAAGATTGAGGTGATTAAGTGGTTGGATGCAGGAATCATTTTCCCCATCTCTGACAGCAATTGGGTTAGCCCGGTGCAATGTGTTCCTAAGAAAGGTGGTATGACAATGGTCAAAATTGATAATAATGAGTTGATCTCTTCAAGAACCGTCACAGGTTGGAGAATTTGTATGGACTACAGGAAATTAAATCTGGCCACCCGGAAAGACCACTTCCCACTTCCCTTCATTGATCAGATGCTTGATAGACTGGCAGGGAGGTCTCATTTCTATTTTTTGGGTGGGTACTCATGGTACAACCAAATCTCCATTGCACCAGAGGACAGAGAGAAGACCTCCTTCACATGTCCATATGGAATTTATGCTTTTCGGAGGATGCCCTTTGGCCTATGCAATGCACCTGCCACATTCCAAAGGTGCATGATGGCCATATTAACTGACATGGTTGAAGACATAATGGAGGTGTTTATGGATGATTTCTCAGTGGTGGGAAACTCATTCCATGAGTGCCTTACAAAACTTGACCCGAGTATTGAAGAGATGTATTGAGACTAACCTTGTACTTAATTGGGAAAAGTGCCATTTTATGGTATAAGACGGTATAGTCTTGGGACACATGGTATCAAGTAAGGGAATCGAGGTGGATAATGCTAAAGTTGATGTGATAGCAATGCTGCCACCCCCCACATCAGCTAAGGCAGTTAGGAGCTTCTTCAGGCATGCCGATTTCTACCGGAGATTCATAAAAGACTTTTGAAAAATTGCCAACCCTCTCTGTAAGTTGTTAGAAAAAGATCACCCTTTCATGTTTTCTGAGATTGCAGGGTAGCATTCGAGGAGTTAAAAAAGAGGCTAGTCACAGCACCCATCATTGTTTCCCTGATTGGGAGCAACTATTCGAACTCATGTGTGACGCTAGTGACTATGCAGTGGGAGTAGTGCAAGGCCAGGGGAAAGACAAGCTAATGCACCCACATTTACTACGCTAGTAGAACGTTCAGTGGAGCCCAACTGAACTACACTATGACTAAAAAGGAGGTGTTGGCTGTGGTGTTTGCATTCGATAAGTTCAGATCATACCTGATTGGCTCTAAGGTAATTGTATATACTAATCATGTGGCTCTCAGGTGCTTGATTGAAAAAAGGAGTCCAAATCGCGTCTGATTTGTTAGGTGTTGTTACTGCAAGAGTTCGACCTGGAGATTCGTGACCGTAAGGGAATAGAAAACCAAGTCGCTGATCATCTATTGCGACTTGAAGGAGCTGAAAACGCATTTGAGGTAAAGGATATTTTGGAAACATTTCCAGACGAGTAGCTACTCGCCATAAGCCTTGAGGAAGTGCCATGGTATGCAAACTTTGCAATACCTTGCAAGCGGTATAGTTCCCTATGACCTTTCCTCCGTGCAAAAGAAAAAGTTTTAATGACTGCTGCATGTATTACTGGGATGAACCATATCTATTTAGAATATGTGTTGACAATATGATCTGGAGGTGTGTCCCCGAGATAGAACAATCTTCTATTTTGCAAGAATGTCATGCATCGGCATATGGCGAACAGTTTGGAGGAGTCAGCACAGTAGCAAAGTTCTAGAAGCCGGGTTCTACCGGCCAATAGTGTTTAAGGATGCACATCAACGGGTGAAGGGTTGTGATGAATGTTTGCGAACCGGGAACATTTCCCGTTGCCATGAGATGCCCATGAACCCATTCAAGAGGTGGAAGTGTTCGATGTATGGGGGATACTTCATGGGCCCCTTCATCAGCTCCTTTGGCAATAAGTACATACTTGTTGCTGTAGATTATGTGTCCAAATGGGTGTAAACTGCAGCACTCCCCACCAATGATGCAAGAGTGGTGGTGGGGTTTTTGAAGAAGAATATATTCACCCATTTAGGGACCCCAAGAGCCATTATCAGTGACGGAGGAACTCACTTTTGAAATCGAGCCTTCAAGAAATTTCTAGCAAAGTACGATGTGCACCATAAGGTGGCAACCTCATACCATCCTAAGACCAGTGGACAGGTCGAGGTGTCGAATAGAGAGATAAAAAGTGTGCTGACCAAGACTGTGAATGCCATAAGAACTGATTAGGAAAAAGCTATATGATGCACTTTGGGACTACAAAAACCGTTTTTAAAACACCAATTTGTATGTCACCATATAAGTTGGTGTTCGGGAAGGCCTGTCACTTGCTAGTGGAACTAGAATATAGAGCTTGGTGGGTATTGAAACAACTAAATCTGGACATTGAAGCTGCGGGAACAAATAGAGTCACAGAATTGCATGAGCTAGATGAGTTCCGATATCTTGCTTTCGAGAGCACGAGGTTATATAAGGATAGAATGAAGAGGTTGCATGACAAGAACATTGTTGAGAGAAATTTTAAGCCTGGAGACATGGTGTTGCTTTATAACTCAAGATTAAGGCTATTTTCAAGTAAACTCAGGTCACGATGGTCTGGACCATTTCGGGGGGTCGAAGTGCTCCTTTCAGGTGCCATAGAGATTGATTCAGAGAAATATTCCCATACATTTAGAGTCAATGGGCAAAGATTGAAACCATATGTGGGCATGGATGAACCCAAGGAAGTGTCAGTGATCTATCTGATTAAACCTCAGAGGTCGAGCGAGTCTTAAATGCGCTCATCTGCATTCGCGACGTTAATTCAGGCGCTGCATGGGAGGCAACCCATCGACTTGTTGTAACTGTCGCGCCACGACATTAACTAAGGCATTGGTTGGGAGGCAACCCAATGCGTAATGACTTTAGTATAGTTAGTATTTGTTATTTTTTATTTTGGTAAGCACTAACCAATGCAGGTGAGCTTGGACGAGGAATAAGTCCATCGGACGCGGAAGGAACATGTAAAAAAGTGGACAAATTTTGAGCCCCAGGAGCACGCCCGCGCTATAGGCCGTGCTAGTGGCCGCGCAAAAGGCCAAGTATTCTGCTCGAACTTTTGCCCAGGAGCGTGGTCATGCTATGGCCGCGCATATGGCCAATTACACTGTTTCACTAGCGCGGACGTGCTCGAACCATACTAAGACCGCGCTAGTACCGTCTGCCTGACACTTGGTTTAACTTCACTCTTTTTTTTACTTTGTACGTTAATTATTTTAGTTCCCCCTCCTAACTATTCCCCTCTTCATTCCCAAATACCCAATGCCTAAAAACCCAGCCCTAACTCCCTTCTTCTCCTAATTTCCCCCCTCTCCAAATTTCCCTCTTCTCCATTCCCGAATTTCCCAAGGTTCAAGCCAAACCCTCTACTACTTTTCTTCACTTCTCACCATCTTCTCTCACTGCAGTTAAGGGTTTTTTTATTGCAAGTTTTGTAGATTTTCATTTTATTTCTTAATTGTGTAGTAGTTTATCTTCTTTTTTCTTAGAAGTAATTTGTAGTGTATGTGTAGTACTTGTGGGTGGGGATGTTTGTGTAGTTGTATCTCTTAACTTAGTGGGTGAATTTAGGGAAATCGTGGTGGTCCTGGGGTTATAACATGTTTAAATTGGTGTTCGGTATATAGTGCCCACAAAGTATTTGTTTAAATGTCACAGTAAGTGTAAATGGGTAATTGCGACCAATTGCGCGGCTGAAGTCTGAGTAACCGCAGTTGAGTCACACCTTTTGTGTTGTGCTAATGCCATTCTTCTTCTAGGTACTATGGCTCCCTCCAAGAAATGCCAAGCCACTGGTCCTTCATCCAGCGGTCAAGCTGGATCTTCCAGGGCGCGCGGGTAAGATCTTTCTCATCCTTTTGATAGCAGCAGGTTCGTCTCTGCCAAGTCTCAGGACCGCTTTGCAGATAAGGCCCCTAAGAAACCAATACCGGAGAGGGGCATAGATATATGGTCGCTCCAGCTGGGCTGCCCTAACTTGTATATAGTGAGCTGGTCAGGCGGGGGCTCCAAATCTTCTTTGAAGAGCCGGACGAGGGGAATTTGATGGTTGTCCGTGAATTCTACGCCAACGTAAAAGAACATGTGAATGGTGTAGTAACTGTGCGCAAGAAGGAAGTGGATGCCTTTGTTGAGGCTATTCGGAGGATATACCAGCTGCCTGAACCTGTGGGGGAGTACGATGAGTATTATTAAATGTATGGGAGGAAATACATCCAGTGGGAGATGTTCTTTGAAACCATTTGTGTACCCGGCAAGGAAATTGTATGGATAAAGTATAGAAAGAAGTTTCATTCTGCGGTGCTCACTTTTGAAGGGAAGTGCTGGTTGTATGTCATCAACAACCGCCTGATCCTGTCTTCCAATACCACGGAGGTGAATGCTCCTTGAGCTGTTTTAATTTGGTGCTTTGTAAATGGTCACAACTTTGGCGTGGCCAAGATCATTCACGAGGAGATGTTTAACCGTTGTCCAGTAAAGAGGTATGGGTTGTTCTTCCCTTAGTTACTAGACTTTGCCGGGCAGCTAGGGTGCCGGACAATTTGAATGTGGATGGGTTAGTTCCAAGAGACTCCAAGTTCTGAGCTAATAAGGTAACTACTAGGAAGGAGCCTGTGGCAGTTGGTGGTGATGATAATGCTGAATCCGATGACTCTGAGGAAGGGGACACTGAGCAGGAGGAAGCAAGGGCTGAGTCACCGGCCCATGAGCATTTTGCAGAGGCTGCAGGACCATCTGGGGATGCTCGAGTTACCCGGTTCACAGCTTTAGAGCGGGAGGTGGTAGGGTTGCATACCTCGGTCGTCGACTTAGGTACACGTGGTGATGCGATGGCCACCCAGTAGGTTAAATCGGAGAAAAAAATATTGGGCTGACTGCGACTCTAGGTTGTGCATGCAATTTGAACCTGAACACGGTCTTCGATCAAGAGTGATCAATCATGGAAGTTCCTTTACCTCACTGTTCTTTATTTTGTATGCCATGATGACATGTTTTCCTTTTAAGTGTGGAGTGGGGGATACTTCAATGTACGTGTATGTATGTAATGTAACACCCCGTAAATTTGAATCAGTTGTGGATGCACTAAATGAGAATTAATGTTGTGGTTATCAATTGGTTATGATAATAAGTGTACGAGGCATATCATAAGTGATTTGGGGTCCAAGTAAAGACCTAAGTCTAAGCCAAGTTGGAAAATTACATGATAGACTAAAATTCTAAATGAGCACGCACAAGACTATACTTTGGACGAGCATATCTACATTTATATAAGGTATTATGTGATTCAAAACCTATAAAATGAAATATCTTTGAGCCTAGTTTCTAAAGCTTCAACCCGTTCGTCATTTGGACATTCCTACAAGAAGTTATGACCAAATTACTAAAGACATACCACCCAGTTATTTTGGCGGACAGCGAAGCGAGCTCGCTTCGCAAAAGTAGACGTGGATTTTTGTCTTCCCTTGAATGAAATGGAAAGCGTAGCGATGACACTTCGCTAGAGTAGACGCGCACCAGCCCCATCTCTTTTAAGCCAATTTCAGGGTTCATTTTTCCCTATTTCTTTTAGATGAATTTTGGAGTCTTCTTCCACCCTCTCAAGACCTCCAACCCCTCCCATCTTCAAGGTAAGAAATCTCCATTAACTTGGTGTGAAATTCCATCATTCTTACACTAGTATTGATGAAATCTACTCATAAAACACATAGATCTTTAAGAAATTCCTTCAAGAACTCAAAGGTGGGTTTTGCAAGATTTCTTCCAAAAAGGTAATCCTACACCCTTAGACTTACATGTATGGATTTATTAAGGGAATATGAGTATGAATAAGTATTGGAACTCTTGGTATGGTGATTGGAAACCATAAGTTCCCAATTTAATTACACAACTATTATAGAGATTGAAAGATGTTTATTTAATGGAACTTTATTGATTAAGGGTGTTGTTTACCTTATGGGTGATAAAGAATAATATTGATTATAACCATTTGAGACTTTAGAATTTATCCAAGAGCAAGAGAATTGGTTATTGGGTGTAGAAACACCATTGATAGGGATTATGAAGCTTTATACTCACCAAGTGTTTGATAAAATGCCTAAGTGACCAAAACATGGATATTGTTGCTAATTTGGAATCCCTTTGAATTGTATTGATATAGATTAAAGTTGAAAGGGTTGACAAATGTTGTATTATGCTAAAGAGAAGGAAGTTAAGGTACGTGAGGCTAATTCTCTATGTTTGGGAATGTTAATGATTGTCCCTACATTACGTTTCTTTTATGACGTATCAATTGCCTCTGAAGTATAGTTAAGCCTAGTCCCTTGAATAGTTGTAGAACTTCTGCTCTCTAGTTTCATAACTCATTCATGACTTTCATTCTGAACGTTGTGAGCTCAGTTCGTATTCAATATAGACTTGGGCTTGATGTCCCTAAGTCTCAGTATAGCTTACTCAACATGTCATAAACATTTGAAGTTTCAGTGTTCATAACCAGCTCAAGAATACATGTCTCATTCTAGTCCTATTCAGTATTCCAGTATTATGTATTGCAGTATGATTCTCAGTTCCTGATTTTAAATCCCTGAATGTGGAACACCTATATTTGGGCTTGAGGCCGCAGCTAATTCTTTATACATCTTTGGGTCGGAGGCTGCAGTTTATGCTTTATGCATTTTGGACATGAGGTCGCATTTATGTATACGTATACTTGGGCCCGAGGCCGCAGCTTGTGCACATATATATATTGGTCCTGAGGCCGCAGTTTAATATTCAGATAAACAGGTTGTTCATCATTCAGAAGAGGGAGTATTCATATCCTTATTTCCTTTCAGTTCAATTATTAGTTATCGTTCAGTTATCAGCTATCATATTAGTTACCAGTTATCAGTTCAATTACTAGTTATCAGTTCAGTTATCAGTTGTGAATACATTAGCTTTCCGTCATGTGAATAATTCAGTTTTTCCTAGCTCAGAAGTAAGTCGGAAGATGAGTCGTTGTTGGGGTAGAATGGAAAGAATTGCAGAAAATAAGGAAAGTTATTTGGATCCGAACAAAAAGAGAAGGATCCATAAGTATAAGACCTTTGGTTTAAGGGGTGATGTGAAAATTTCCAGTAAGTCCAGTTGGAGATCTGAAACTCGAATAGTAGCATGGGATATGAAAAAGAAAATTAGTTTGGTATTGAGGGAAAATTGTATAATTACCACAAGGAATATGTCTAGCATGTGTAATAAACACAAAATGAGTAGAATGATCACTGAGCTTAGCTATTGATGATAAAGTGATCATAGAAAAACTATAAAATCATGCTCATTTAGGTGTTACGAGGGTAGTGCCATTGTACGAGGCGCCAATATGCCGAGTAGTGGCCACAGACTTAGCTTATAACAATACCATAATTGTTTTCAGGAAGTGCTTAAGAAGATAATCAAGTGTGGGAAGTATAGCTCATGAATGGGGTAGACAGGAGAACTATGTTGAAAGCAGTTAACTGCTTAGCCAAGGTAGGAGTTCGACTTTCGGACACCAAAGATGGTGGAGTTGATGTTTAGAACAGGACCTGTTCCTCCTTAGTAGCCGAAGTGAAGGAGAAACGGTTTGATTATCCCTACTTGTTGTAGCTGAAAGAGGGGATTCACATGTATAACATGATGGCTTTTGAACAAGGGGGAGATGATGGTACTTTGACGTACCAGGATAGATTGTGTGTTCTAACCATAGATGGACTTAGCAAGGGAGGAAGATGATAGAAGTCCATATATCCAGGTATTCTATCCACCCAGGTTCCCCAAACATGTATCATAATCTCCAGGGGACTTATTGGTGGGACGATATGAAAAAGAAGGTTGCAGACTTTGTGGTCAAGTGTCTAAATTATCAGCAAGTGAAAATCGAGCAGCAGAAAACCAAGTGTTTATCTTAGAACACACACATCTTTTAGTGGAGATGGTAAATATGGATCTTATAATAGGATTATCTCCTCATTTTGAATTGAAAGCATGATTTTTATGGGCGAAGTTGTAGATTGCCAATTAGTTGGTTCGAGGTTGGAGAAGTGAAAATTGTTGGGACCAGATTTGATCAATCAGTCTATGGAGAAAGCCAAGTTGATGATTAGGTGTTTCTAAAAGTTTCGCCTATGAAAGGTGTTATAAGATTTGGAAAGAAAGGAAAGCTCAATCCCAGATACATCAGCCCATATAGGATCCTATGAAGGATCAGGTAAGTAGCTTATGAGTTGGAATTTCCACCATAATTAGCGGTTGTATACCAGTATTTCACGTGTCATGTTATAAAATTCAAGTTTCCAGTATTCAGATCTCATGTCACGACATTTATGTTTCTAGTATTCAGATCTCATGTTAGAATATTCAAGCCAGTTCAGTACTCAGATACTCATGTCAGTCGAGTACTCAGATATTCATGCCAGCTTAGTACCCAGATATTAATGTCAGTTCAGTGATCAGATGTTCACGTCAGTTCAATA
>MU681325.1:32777-43100 GCA_026770625.1 Nicotiana glauca
GTATTCATTCAGTTTAGTATGCAAGCGTTAATGAAAGTTCATGTTCCCACCAGACTCATTTAAGGTCCGGGGCTAGCCGAATATGCAGCCAGGACAATCATTCGAGGACGAATGATCCCAAGGGGGAGATAATGCAACACCCCGTAAATTTGAATCACTTGTGGATGCACTAAATGAGTATTAATGTGATGGTTATAAATTGGTTATGATAATAAGTGTAAAAGGCATATCATAAGTGATTTGGGGTCCAAGGAAAGACCTAAGTCTAAGCCAAGTTGGAAAATTACATGATAGACTAAAATTCTAAATGAGCACGCATAAGACTATACTTTGGACGAGTATATCTACATTTATATAAGGTATTATGTGATTCATAACCTATTAAATGAAATATCTTTGAGCCTAGTTTCTATCTATTCAAACCATTCGTCATTTGGACATTCCTACAAGAAGTTATGACCAAATTACTAAAGACATACCACCCAGTTATTTTGGCGGACAGCGAAGCGAGCTCGCTTCACCAAAGTAGACGCGGATTTTTGTCTTCCCTTGAATGCAATGGACAGCGAAGCGAGGACACTTATCTAGAGTAGACGCGCCCCAGTCCCATCCCTTTTAATCCAATTTCAGGCTTCATTTTTCCCTATTTGTTTTTGACGAATTTTGGAGTCTTCTTCCACTCTCTCAAGACCTCCAACCCCTCCCATCTTCAAGGTAAGCAATATCGATTAACTTAGTGTGAAATTCCATCATTCTTACACTAGTATTGATGAAATCTACTCATAAAACACATAGATCTTCAAGAAATTCCTTCAAGAACTCAAAGGAGAGTTTTGCAAGATTTCTTCCACAAAGGTAATCCTACACCTTTAGACTTACATGTATGGAATTATTAAGGGAATATGAGTATGTATAAGTATTGGAACTCTTGGTATGGTGATTGGAAACCATAAGTTCCCAATTTAATTACACAACTATTATAGAGATTGAAAGATGTTTATTTAATGGAACTTTATTGGTTAAGGGTGTTGTTTACCTTATGGGTGATAAAGAATAATATTGATTATAACCATTTGAGTCTTTAGAATTTATCCAAGAGCAAGAGAATCGGTTATTGGGTGTAGAAACACCATTGATAGGGATTATGAAGCTTTATACTCACCAAGTGTTTGATAAAATGCCTAAGTGACCAAAACATGGATATTGTTGCTAATTTGGAATCCTTTTGAATTGTATTGATATAGATTAAAGTTGAAAGGGTTGGCAAATGTTGGATTATGCTCAAGAGAAGGAAGTTAAGGTATGTGAGTCTAACTCTCTATGTTTGGGAATGTTAATGATTCTCCCTATGTTACGTTTCTTTTATGACGTATCAATTGCCTCAGAAATATAGTTAAGCCTAGTCCCTTGAATAGTTGTAGAACTTCTGCTCTCTAGTTTCATAACTCGTTCATGACTTTCATTCTGAACGTTGTGAGCTCAGTTCGTATTCAATATAGACTTGGGCTTTATGTCCCTAAGTCTCAGTATAGCTTACTCAGCATGTCATAAACATTTGAAGTTTCAGTGTTCATAACTAGTTCAGGAATACACATCTCATTCTAGTCCTATTCAGTATTCCAGTATTATGTATTGCAGTATGATTCTCAGTTCCTGATTTTAAATCCCTGAATGTTGAAAACCTATATTTGGGCCTGAGGCCGCAGCTAATGCTTTATGCATCTTTGGGCCTGAGGCCGCAGTTTATGCTTTATGCATTTTGGACCCGAGGTCGCAGTTATGTATACGTATACTTGGGCCCGAGGCCGCAGCTTGTGCACATATATATATTAGGCATGAGGCCGCAGTTTGATATTCAGATAAATAGGTTGTTCATCATTCAGAAGAGGGAGTATTCATATCCTTATTTCCTTTCAGTTTAATTATTAGTTACTGTTCAGTTATCAGCTATCATATCAGTTACCAATTATCAGTTCCAATACCAGTTATCAGTTATCAGTTATCATTTTAGTTTCAGTTTGAATAGTTATCATTTCAGTTATCAATTATAAATTCTCAGTCATCAGCTTAGTTTCAGTTTCAACATTTATAATTCTTTCTTTCAGTTGCTTTACATACTAGTACAATTCAAATGTACTGACGTCCCTTTTGCCCGGGGCACTGCATCTCACAATGCAGGTAATGATTTACATGTCGACGATGCAGAGCGCTAGGATTCTCGTACCAGCTATTTGGTGATCCCTAGTTCTTTCGGGGCATTATCATTACTTTACAGTCTTTCAGTATTTACAGATAGTTAGTGCTTTTAGTACTTCAATAGAGGCTTTATAGACTAGAGTAATCTCAGAATTTTCATGTTAAGCCATGTTGGCTGCAAATATATTTCAGAATTGTATTAGTATTTCCGCACTTTGATTTATATTATCCAGTCTTTCAGTATATCAGTATGTGTTAGTTTATCTTCCGCATTTAGTATGTTATGATATCACATGTTAATTCAGCCAGCCAGTTGGTTCGCTCGGTCACATGTAGTCAGGCACCGAGTGCCGTGTTACGTCCAGGCCCAGGTTCGGGGCGTGGCATGTAAGAACTTGACTGTGTTATATTTTTTTGTTTTTGCAGTTTTGAGTAGCAGTCAAATTAGGTAAGTCGACTTGTCCCAACGACAGATCTCTTTCTACGGGGTTCTTGAGGGTCTAAGTTGACTTGAAAATCTGGAAGAAAAAATAGAAATATGTTGGACTCTTCCTGATGACGGATCTTCTAGACATCTTCTTCAGGGAATTTAGTTTAAAGAAAATACCAAAAAGATTTTTTATTTTAGGTATTGTAGTAACTCCCCTTGGTTTTTCTTTGGGTCACGGTTCTTTTCCAAAGGTTTTGCTTGAACCGGGTGTAGTTAGATTTTGTTTGTTTTGTTTCTAGTTTTTAGTTGGTACTTATGGGCGATGAGCTGAAATAGAAAGAGAAGCCCTTAACGTTGATACACCCGAACACAGAAGACACTAGAGTGTTACACTTAGTCTCAGAGGTTTATTCTTGTTAGAGTGCCTTAACTTGTATGTTTGTAACTGAATTAAGTACTCAAACGAGAGTGTCTTGATAAGCCAATTTGTAGTGAGTCATGTGTCTTGTGTGTGTGAGTTGTATTGTATTCTATGCTCTGCACTTGATGCCTAGAACTTGCCCCGTGTGTTTACAAAGTGAAATAGTAGCTTTATTCAGCCTTAGAAGTTATATATGCATTTCTTTGTTAAGCCACATCTATAAAGTAGACCCACCTAAATGTGATACATCGTAGTTAACCCCATTGAGCCTATAAGCCTATTTCTTTGGCAACCACATTACAAAACTTACCCAATTGTTTGAATGACCCATCTGTTTGAACCCATTTACCTCCCATGAGCACTTGAATGGTTATGAAATATGCAAAAGTTAAAGTGTAGGGTGGTGGTTTGGTTTTTGAGTGGAACCAATGAAATAGAGAAAAGGTGTTGTATTTTGAAAAATAAAAGAATAAGTGCCACTTAAAAAGAAATAGAAAAAAGAGAAAAAAAATGAGAATAAGTAAATGCAGTACTTGATAAGTGTTGACTTGATACAATTGCACCTAATGGAGTTTGGTGTATTATAATTAGAAGTGTGGTGGAATGGCTGGTCTGACATAAGTATGGTTACGAATGCGAATGTGATTGTATTAAAAGTGCTTAGGAAGGTTAGTCACTATATCCAAATATATCCTACCCGTCCCTTAGCCTACATTACAACCAAATGAAGTCCTAATTGATCTTAGACTGAATGGGCTCGATTTGTCTCTACACTACGGGCAAGCCTATGGTGCATCTGTGTGGCATATGAATTTTCTTTCTGAGAGTGTGCGAATTTTTTCTATCTAAGTTCCTATTTGTTCGTAATATTATTATTTGTGGAACTACTCTCTTGTGCGATGTGGGGGTATTTGTTCACGAAGGAAAGGTAAGTCTTGACCTCTGTATAGAGTAATTTGCGTATGTATGAATATTTCACGGCACATGAGAGTCGACTCTTGAGGCAAAGATGTTACAATACTAGATGCAACTTTGGTGATATGTTCTTGGTGTGGTACGTTAGGGAAAAGCTCAATGAAGGAACCTTTATAGAGTATGGTGGACTGTTCGGGGACTAGCAATGATTTAAGTGTGGGGTGTTGATAATAGGCTATATTCATGTAGTTTGGCGACTGTTTATGCCCTAACTTGATTATGCTTCACCATTCTAGGAAGGCTAAATAACGATAAAATGGCTCTAATTGTGAATTTCATGTTTTGCAGGAGCAAGCTGTGCTTATGAGGACTTAGGACAATGTTTGGAGCTAAATTAAAGCAAGGGAAGCCCCTCGGATCTGAGTACGTGTGAAAGAAGGAAAAAATGAGGAGATAAAATGCCGCACCACTCTAACGCGGTCTTAGCGCGACAGCGCTAGAGCAGAAGAATGAGGCAGTACACTCAACCATATGCACACCCACTAGCGCGGTTCGAGCGTGGCCGCACTAGTCAACCTGGAGCGCAGAAATTTTAGGGGTAAAATTGGAAGTCTGAGGGTAATTCCACTTAACCTATTAGAGGTTCAACTCGCCCAAAAAGACATTATCAAGGTTTTTATAGTTTTTGTGAAGGCAAGAAGAGGCAACATGCAAGGAGGATAATTCAACATCAAGTTCTACCTTTCTTCCTTTTGTATTTATCACTCATGTTGAATTTTGCTGTTATTATGAACATGATTATGAGTAGCTAATTGTCTAGTCTAGGGTTTTGATGGAACCTATTGAGGATGAAATTCTTGTTGTGTTAATATAGTTTGCCCGATTTAATCTCTATTTTTCAACTACGTTCTTGTTATAGGTCATTGATAGGATTCCCAATTAGTATGCCTATTTAGTATGTATTTCTTGGGAGATAATGCATATTTAGGTAGTTGTTGAACAACACCACTCCCAAAGTATATGAGGAATGGTTTAATGTGGGATTAGGGATAACGAATACTTGGATGCGATCTAAGTGAGCTGTAATTAAAAGCTATCTAGCGTATCTCAAAACAGTGCTTCTAGTAAATTGTCGTAATTACTCGGGAGAGATTTACGGTAGTAAGAGTGCTCATAATCGATAGAGACGATTCGGCAAATCTATATGAAACATAACATGAAGGGATTCCATCAATAGGGGAAATACAACCTTACATCCTTCTCTTAATTGTTTATAACTCAGTTATAGTTAGCTTTTAGTTACTTAACTTCATTCAGTTATAGTTAGTAAAAATATCACCAATTATTATTCCAAATATCTGGGAAGTTGATTACGAAAAATTTAGTGAGTCTAACAAAAGTAATTGGTAGTTTATTTCCCTATGGGATTCGACTCTGGGCTAAATACTCATATTATATTTGCAACGACCGCTTATCCTTTTAGAAGGCATAGTTGGGCATGATTAGAGGGACTCAAAAAAAATAGCGGTATAGGGCTTGGTGTACCAGCCATAAACTATGAGGGAGTGCCAACCAGTTGATATCAGTTCACACAATGCTCTAAACACGGACGCAGGCTAAGACCCCAAAAGGAATGCATTGGGGAAAGCCCGAGCCGGAGGCCAGGAAACACGAGGACTGGAAGAAGCAGGAGTCAGCCTCGCAAGTTGCCATCGCTCAACTCCAAAGTCAGAACAGAACTACTAACACTGCCGAACCAGTAAACACATGACATGAACCAGTGCTAGAAAGGCCCGATGAAAGTGTCTCAGGGTATGATCCCGGTATTATGGAAATGCTCGAAGAGCTGACTAAAAGAATCGAGTCCAGAGAAAATAAAATTGGATAAAATGACAAAAAGATGGAGACATACAATTCAAGAGTTGACCAGATACCAAGAGCGCCCCCGATTTTGTAGGGGCTGGACTCGAAAAAGTTCATACAAAAACCTTTACCCCCGAGTGCAGATTCAATGCCCTTTCCCAAGATCTTTCACATGCCCGATATACAGAAATATAATGGAACAACTCACCATAATGAATATATTACTTCATACACTTGTGGAATTAAAGGAAATGACTTGAACGATGATGAAATCGAGTTAGTACTGTTAAAAATTTTGGGAAAACATTATCAAAATGAGTTATGATCTGGTATCATAACTTAACTCCTAATTCCATTAACTCATTTGCTATGTTGGTGGATGCCTTCGGAAAAGCACACGTTGGGGCCATAAAAGTGGCCACAAGAAAATCAGATGTCTTCAAAATAAAACAAAGGGATAACGAGATGTTGAGGGAGTTCGTGTCCTGGTTTCAGATGGAAAGGATGTAATTACCACCGGTCTCTAACGACTGGGCAGTTCAGGCCTTTATGCAAGGTTTGAATGAAAAAAATTTGATAGGATCTCGACAACTAAAGCAGAACTTGATCGAATATCCAGCTGTAACATGGTCGTATGTGCACAATCGGTATCAGTCAAAAATTAGGATCAAGGACGACCAGTTGGGAGCCCCCTCGGGCTCAGTTCACCCGAAGAAAGAAAGATATCAAACATACATCGAAGATAGAAGGAACATTTTGAGGCGTAATGCACCTCGAAATGATTGAAGAGCATATCGAGGCCAAGCTCCTAGGGACTTATAGGCAAAGGTGGGTTCGACAGGTGCTTGTCTTGGATTTTATCCCAAATGGGTTTTACCAGCAAGGTTTTTGACGAGGCAACACCTACATGTTATCCTAGGAACAGTCAATAAATATTCGAGGCTCCTTTTCAATCAACCTCGAATACTGGATCACCCTCGGAGATTACATTTTTTAGGATGATATTTCATGCCTAAGAGGGTCTCGATAGGAGAACGTTATAATGGGCCAAACTGTCAAATGAACTATATCCATATAGAGTAATCGAGCCCCAACGGCAAAACATGTACGCATGTATCAGCTATTTAAAGGAGCATTCTGGTTATATCAAAAATACCTTATGTCTCATACGAGCTTAACACTTACAATCCTATAGGAAATGGCTTAAGAACCAAAACATAGAAGCACCTGAATACTCGGGGACTGTCATCGAAAATCCAAATTAATAATACCTCAAAGAGGCACCCCTTCGAAACAAAGGCCAAGGCCAATATTCTTGGGGACTAACTTCTCGAACAAGTTCGAAAAGTTATCGGGAAAAAAACCAAGTGACCTGCCCAAAGGCTACTACCATACTAAAGACTACGGTCATATAAAGGCTACAGCCAAATAATGCAGCTCGAAGAAGTCCGAATTTTGCCATAAATTAAAGGCCTTCAAACACTTTGTGAAAACCGGTAAAATCAGGCTACCCTCGGCAAAAGCAAAACACAAAGGGTTTTGTTAAATTCAGCCCTCGAAAATTCCAAGGGTTTCGATAACATCAGCCCTCAAAAACACCTCAAGATATGTTCGATTATGTTTTCACAAACAATTCACTAATAAGGTTTCGATATGTCAAACCTTTGAAAAACCTACGGGTACAAAAAATGCATGCTAATGCATAATTAAAATTTCACTAAGTCTTTTAAGCCGAAATGAGGGAAAAATTATCTAGCCATTCTAAGAGCCTAAGGGCCAACTTAAAGAGACTAAGGGCCGATTTACGAGAGCCTAAGGGCCGATTTCTAAGAGTCCAAAGGCCAACTCAAAGAGCTTAAAAGTCTATACTTAAGAGCCTAAAGGCCAACCTCGAAAGGCTTAAGGGAATAAAACTTATAGTTTGAGACTACGCTCTTATTCGGACTCGAGATTCACAATATTCTAAGCTCACAATGAATTGGTTTAGACTCAGCTCGAAGATTATTATACCTATCGATATGAAAGTACAAGAGGGGGGTGAATTATATATTTTTAATCTTAATCTCTATTAGTTGACTGTTTTTCAATTATTCAACTAGATGCAATAACCTAACAGTTATAATAGCAAAATATAAAATACAGAAAGTAAGTGCAGGAATTAAAGACACTGGAATTTTATACTGGTTCGGATTTTAATGTGAATCCTAGTCCAGTCCCCTTGGGTTACAAGGGAGTTCTCTTTAGTAAATACGTTTCTTCAAGTACAATGGAAATGACGTGATAGATCAGTTCCTATAACATTCGTCTCTTTTGATACAATGTATCACCAGTGTTGTTCTCTCCTTTTTTTCTCTGACTTGTTACACAACAGGTCTTAGACAACTAAAGTATTTGTTTGTAGTAGATCAAAGAGAGGATTTTTGGTTCGATTAAAGTATATATGTCTAAGGCTTGATGCTGAGGATAAATACTTTGGTGAAGGCCGTTTGATAATGAGACTTGACAACCAAAGAGATTTGATCCTTGGAAAGAGATTGATTCTTTCGTAGAATAAGATTGCTTATCGTTCCTCTTCCTTGATGAGAGGAAATTTACAGCTTTCCTTCTACAGTTGCTGATGATGAGAGTTTACTCCTTGATTGTTAGAACTTCCGAAATTAGTAGCTCAGCTAATCTTCTTACAGAATCTTCGATGCTTTTTGACTGCTTCAATCTTCCGGGTTGAATGTGCTGGCCTTGATTGATGCCTTAAGTTTAGGCTTGCTTGATTCTTTCCATCGCAGCTGTCCATGATCTTTGCTGATTGATTCGTTTCCTTAAGCATTCGGCTTAAATTCAGCAATCTCGTAGTAGCTCCTTGATCCCTTGATCTTCTCTAATTGATTTCCTACACAGATATATTATTTGCATCATTAAAATTAGATCTAACAATCTTTCCCTTTTTGATGATGACAAAATAATACATATGTATAAACAATAGTTGGCTTCCCTGTGTTTTACTCCCCCTCAATGTATGCAGTTGACAGGTTCATGGCACTCTCCCTCAGTTCATGCGTTTGCCTAGTCCATGGTTGGAGTCGACTCCTGCCATAGAGGATGCTACTTTTTCCACAGTCAACTATACTTGTACAAATACAACATATAGTCCCCTCCCCCTTTTTGGCGTCAACAAAGAGAGAACAAACCAAGAACTAAACAGAATAGATAGCATTAAACAGTAGAGTTATAGTCCAATCAAAGACACCTAAAGCAAAATAAAAATAAAAATTGTCCAATGGCTGAGATAACAGCCCAAAAACAGCACAACAAAAAAAATTGTCTTAAGCAACCACAATAACGGCACAGAAAATAGGTAAGAGTGTTGCAGATGGCCTCCTTTAATTGTTTAAAGCTAGCATTGGCTGAGATGCTCACTCGATCCAACCTGTCATGAATCTCCCTAAAATTTTTGACAACATTCTCCCTAACTTTGAGAACAACAACTCTTATCTTTGACACATCAGACCCTGTTTCCTTGGAGATAGCATGAATTTCACCAACACTAGACTGAGTGGTTGTGAGGAGATTTTTTATTTCAGAGAGTTGAGTGTCAATGGCACGAAGCTTTTCACCAAGATCAGGATCACCAGGGCTGGGATGAGAGGCAGAGGGTTTAGGTTTGGGCTCTATAGGAGCATGCTTTACATCACCTCCGTGCTTCTTAACCGAGGATCCCTTCACACTCACATATCCCATACTTGCAAAGGCTTTAGAATTGTAAGATTTTCAAACAATGAAAAAGGCATAGTTGGACAGGGAAATTTGATAAGCTTCCATGATGTGAGTGATGGCCATGCCATAGGGTAGACTAGTGGGATCTTCAGCACTTTCAATCATGAAATTAATGACCCGGGAGGATAACTTGACTTTAAGTTTGGTCACAAGGCATTATACTAAGAAAGTGTCTCTTTGAGAGAAGGTTGAAAAGGAACCTGTGCGGGGAAGCAGAGTAGTTGCTACAATGTGAGACAGGACTCGAGTTTCGAAACTAACATCACTGGGACCTAACTGGTTGGGAAGGGAGTCAGATGGACACTCAGCAATACACTATTTAGCTTGGTCAAAGGAAATTTCAAAATCATCGGGTCAGGTGTTTTTTGAAAAGCATAGGAAAACCAGAACATCTACACTGAAAGAGTGAATCAAACAGGGCACAATCAAGAACAATGTGCTTACCTAACATTAAGGATTCCAGCCTGTCAGGTTTACTAGAGCGGAGATTAGCATAAAACTTCTTTACCAGGGGTTCATAGACCTTAGGCGGAGGAATAGAGAGGAACTTAGCCCACCCTTTATGAACAAAGAGATTTTCTACCTTACAATTTAGGGCTTCCATGACGTCAAGGTCGACTACCCTTCCATGAGCAATGGGCTTGTCCTTCAGAGCAATGAAGAAATCCCTATTTGGAGAATCCTAGAAATTTAGGTTAGATTCTAGAGAGCCAGAAAGATCAATCTT
>MU681325.1:43987-56188 GCA_026770625.1 Nicotiana glauca
GGGGGGGGGGGGTCTTCCATAGGTCGTTTTCCTAGGGCTTTTTCTCCTAAGATTTGAGAGTGATCAGACAAATCTCCCTGTGAAGAAGCGAAACCCTCAGAGTGGTCGGACCCTAGGTCTACTTGTTCTTGGGGCATATAAGGGGTTTTTGCTTTGGAGTGGGTACTCTTTCTGGTGCAAGCGGAGGGATTACTCGAGTGTTTGGCCATTGAAGTCAAGTGGTTTGAGCGGAGCTTTGGAGAATGGTTTTCTAGATGATAGGGATGAAAGTGATTGAAAGGGGTTCTCCACCTTAAGAAGAGAACCTTCTGCGGTTGAGTTCAGAAAAGGAAAAGGCATCAGCTGAAGGGGCGTGATGATTGGATTTCCAACTTTGATTGATGTGAAAAAAGAGGAAAAAGGAGGGAAAAATGGAGGCGTAATTAATGCATTAGTAAAGGACAATCATTAAACCTGCAAAAGTAACTATAGTACACATAGGTCCTATAGGATATTAGTTAAGCAAGTAATGCCAAGTAATTTTCTTAAAGCACAAAATCTATCCTCTAATAATGGCTTAGTAAAAATATCTGCTAACTGATCAGTAGTTCCAACAAAAGTTATTTCTATGTCTCCCTTAAGAACATGATCTCTAATAAAATAATGCTTGATATCTATATGCTTTGCTATAGAATGATGCACAGGATTTTTCGAAAGACAAATAGCACTTGAATTATCATAAAAAATTTGTATAGGTTTAAAAGAAAGTTCATAGTCACCCAGTTGATGGGACATCCATATGTCACGACCCAAACCCTGCTCCGGTCGTGATGGTGCCTCTCGTGAAGACAAGGCCAGCCTGACCATTCCAGAACACCACTTTAAAGCAGTTAATCAGTTGTATAACAGTTTGAATATGAATTAATGATACTAATCAATGTAAATACAACCCAATACAACCCGACCAGGGTGTCACAAGTCACGAGCATCTAAAGAAGTCTAAGTACAACTATAGGGCCAACAATATACAGAATAAAATTTATAACCAAAGGAAGTAATCAGGTGCCGCGAACGCTGGCGGTCACTCTGCTCAACTACAATAGCAATACCTTCAACCAGCTCAAAACCCACTATCGGGCGAACAATACCTGCATCTGCACGCGAGGTGCATGGAGTAAAGTGAGTACTCCAATTCAGTGAGTAATAAAAGTAAATAATAACTGAGCAGCCAGAAATCACGTAAAGCAACCAACATGCTACACAGAAGCCGGGTACAATTTATGAGAAAACAGTGAAATCAGTGAAATCTTTAGAAATGTTTTGGCTCAGTTCAAATCTCTTTCGAAAATGGTCTTTTCAATAATTACGAAAACGGTTTCAAAATAGTTAGTGCTGATTAGCACAGAAAATCCGCCCCTCGGGTACAAATACCACAGTATAACAGGTAAAAGGCAAGAAGTATGCAAAATGAGCACATAAAAGCTCGCCCCTCGGGCAATATCTCAAAATGAACCAGCCCCTCGGGCTCACTCTCCACAACACTCTCAGCCCCTCGGGCTCTCTCTCTCAAATCACTCTCAGAAACAGTATCACATAATAACCGTTGCGGCGCGTAGCCCGATCCACATATCGCTGCGACATGTAGCCCGATCCATAACTCGCTGCGGCGTGCAGCCCGATCCATATGGGTACCCGCGCTCACTGTGGGGGTGCAGACTCCGGAGGGGCTCCTACAACCCAAGCACTATATCATTGCGGTGTGCAGTTCGATCCAAAATATACATACTGTGGCATACAGTCCGATCCATATAATATACTACCGCGGCGTGCAGTCCGATCCATATAATATACTACTACGGCGTGCAGTCCGATCCATATAATATACTACTGCGGCGTGCAGTCCGATCCATATAATATACTACTGCGGCGTGCAGTCTGATCCATATAATATACTACTGCGGCGTGTAGTCCGATCCATATATAACCCTCACATCCAGGCCCTAGGCCTCACATCCCTCAGTGTATCCTCACATCTGGCCCTCGGCCCCACTCAGTCAGAATATCATCACAAGCCCCTCAGGCACTAGCAAAACAGTAGTCCTCAGCCCAAAATATCATTTAAGACTCAATCTGAGTAAAAGTGGCTGAGTTGTAAAGTAGTGGAGAAACAGTATGACTGAGTTCAAGTAATAAGTCAAAACAATGAGGAAAAACAGTGAAAATAATCCCCGAAGGGTTCAAATAATTAGCACGAAGCCCAAATACGGCAATCAGCCCAAATAACAGTGATAACAAATAAATTCCAGTCAAATACACGGTAATTTAATCAATCGGGACGGACCAAGTCACAATCCCCAGCGGTGCTCTACCCCACGCCCACTATCCGGCATGCAAGTCACCTCAATATAGCCCTACGATGTGCAATCCGGGGTTTCAACTCTCAGGATATCATTTACAATTATTACTCACCTCGAACCGGTGAAATCTCTAGCTCTCAATGTCTTTGCCCCTCAAATCCGCCTCCACACGCGTCGAATCTAACCAAAATTAGAGCGAATACATCACAATATGCTAAGGGAACACTACCCAATAGAAAACAATCAAAAAATATCAAGAATCTCGAAATTAGCAAAACCCGAGCCCCGGGCCCACTTCTTGAAAAATTACAAAATTCACATCACCGAATTCCTCATCTCGCCACGAGTCTATACATATCAAGAGCACCAAAATCGGAGTTAAAATGGTCAAATCCTCAATTTAAAATCTCAAAATCTCAAGCCCTAGTTCTTCCATTTTAGCTAAATTTCCATGAATTTCTAGACCAATTTCACAATATAATCGTGTTTTAAGTTCAAAAATCCTACCTCCAATAATTACCAGTCGAAACCCTCTTCGATTCCCGTCTAAAAGATCTCAAAGATGCCCAACAATGGTGGAAATTAACTTGGACTCGTGGAGGAAATGTTTTTAAAAACCATTCTGCCCAGGTGATTTTTACTCTATGCGAACGCGAGGGCACTCTTGCGTTCGCGATGAACAATCCTTGCCTCAGACTAAAATACCCTTTGCGAATGCGGTGCCCCAACCGCGAATGCGATGCTTTAACTGATACCGCTATGCGAACGCGAGCCATATGCCGCGAACGCGAAGAACAATTCATACAGAGCCTCAATTTCCTTATACGCGAACGCGACACACCTCACGCGAACGCAGAGCTTCAGAACTTAACCTTCCGTGAACGCAGGCCTGCCTTCGCGAACGCGAAGGCCAAATCAGGCCTGCACTGCTGCTGCACTTTTCTGCTGCATTTCCAAGTCTAAAACTCTCCGTTAGCTACCCGAAATCACCCCGAGGCCCCCGGGACCTCAACGAAAAACACCAACGCATCCTATAACATCACCCAAACTTGTTCCAATCATCAAAACACCTCAAACAACGCTAAAAACTCTCAATTCTCATCGAATTCAAGCTTAAGTTTTTCAAAAACTTCCGAAATACGCATTTGATCAAAAACCCAACCAAATCACCTCCGAATGACATGAAATTTTGCACACACAACCCAAATCACCTAACGAAGCTACTGCAACTCTCGAAATTCCATTCCAACCCTCGGATCAAAATCTCACCTATCAACCGGAAATCGCCAAAACACTAACTTTGCCAATTCTAATTAATTTTGACTCTTTTACTTTATTTTATTGCAAGAAAACGAAAATTACAAAAAAAAAATAGTTTCATTAATATTTTTGTAGTCATTTTTAATTTTGAAAAATACCAAAAAAAAATAGTAGGGCTAATTAATATTTTTTAATATTTCTATATGGATATATTTTTGGTTAATGAAGCTAATTTTTAACATAGGTAGTCATAAAGGCCCAAGTTTCTAGCCCATTTCTTAAGATCAATACCCAATACCCATTAAGCTAATCCTAGGGACTCTTCTAGACTATTCTTTGGAACAAAAAATAAATAAAAAGACCCTAAGGACTTAACACAAAAAGACTTAGGGACTAATTGGCAAAATACACAAAATATAAACTTAATCCCTACCCCTATATAATAGGACCTACACCTAAAATATGGACTATACCATATACACCCCTAAATATACAATCAGCCGCTACAGTGCAAAAAATCCCACCCCCCGTCGTTTTGACCTCTTTTTTCAGAGAAAAAAGCAAAATTCCATCGTCCTCTGCTTATTTAAGGCAACAGACCTAGAGCTAAGGAATACACTCTGAAAATTAGAGGAGAGTGCCGCATAACACCCAAAAACGACCCCCTGAACTTTTCCTTCTTCAGTCGAAGAACAGAAATAGCTCATGCCGTCTGTTCACACCGCTCCCTCCTCTCAAAATCCATCTTCGGCGAGCTTCAGACCTTAATGCCATCTTCCCCATTTAGTGACTATGTAACCCTTCACCAACTCAGCAAAAATAGACCCCTCCAGTTCCCCCCATCGCTGTCTCTCAGTCAGCCACGACACCATCACAGTAGCCCCCTCAACACCATCCATCGTCATCCCTTCACTCTTCTTCAAAGGTCACTATGAACACACCATAGCTTCAATAGCGGATCAGCCATGAAAACAGTTATCGGAGCAAGACAGAGATTTGCTCGGGGTTTGCTGTCAAGGTTCCGATCATGGCCCTATGCATCTTGAGTTTTGAAACAGGCAGTGTTATCTATTTAGAGGTCCGTTTCCCTTTCTCTTGAGCTTAGATCTTCATTTTATATCTGGTTTTGTACTAGATCATGACTGAGTTTGAATTAAATGTGAGTTTTGATTACTATATGTGTGGTATATTGATTTGTCCTTGTGTGAAAGCACTGCATCGTTAGATTCATTTCTCCCAGTTTGTTTGTTCTTTGTTTCATAGGATTTGTATTTATTTGGAAGCTCAGTTAGTTTGAAAATTAGAAATTGAGAACTTATGTATTAACACTCGCTTTACAAATTGTTTTGGTTTAAAAATATTGAGACTGTTGAATTGGGTGACCGCTGTGTGACTGATGAAATGGCAGAGAGAGCAAACGAGTATGTGTGTTCAGTTGAAACGGGTGGTGAAACTATAAATAGGAGGAGGGAGAGGTTGCTGGAAGAAGCAAGGCAGAGTGTATCTGAATCAGGAAAAGTGATGCTTTTAATTAAGGCTTTTGAGAAGCTTTCTTTCTATACCAAAAAAGAACAAAGGAATGTGAAGTGAAATCAGGAAGTTGGATAATGTTAATATCATTGAAATTGGCAATGAAATAAGATATCAGTAGCTTATGACTTCTGATAATAATTGGTTTGGTTGATTGAAATGTGAAGTAGTTCATTTGACTTTTATTTTTATCAATATAGATTCGGTAGTAGTATGTACAACAACAACAACAACAACTACCCAGTATAGTCCCACAAAGTCGGGTCTGGGGAGGGTAATATGTAGACAGGCCTTACCCCTAACCGAAAGGGCAGAGAGGCTGTTTCCAATCGACCCTCGGCTCAGGGAAGGAAAGGAAAAACAAAAAGAAAAACAAAAGAGCATTAGTAACTCCAGCGGAAATTCGGTAGTAGTATGTATTTATGATATTTGCGTGGCATAATTATGGGTTCCAAAATTAAGATCGGAGTACGCGTTCGCGCAACTTCGAACAAGCTTTCTTAATAATAGAATGAGTGTTCATAGGCTTCTTAATTAATTTAGTTCATATAGTTCGAGGCGTGCCACCTAGTTGAATTTCCATGGCCCTCGCAAAGTTAAAAATACGTAATTGCTTTAGGCGCGTTATTTTAATAATATTACTTTCCTAAACTCGGGTGAGCATTTATGTGACCCAAATCCAAATCTCAAAAATGTTAAAATATGTCGAAGACCGCGGGTGCATTTATGTGACGTGGTTCAAGACGTGTTTTAATAACGTTGCAATATTCCTAAAAATTAATAAAGCGGTTAAAATCAAAAAATGCACATAGGCTAAAACATGTATTAAAATCAGATAATTGGCCAATTATGATAGTTTAAGCGACCGTGATAGAACCACGGAATCCAGGGGTGCCTAACACCTTCCCTCAGGTTAACAGAATTTCTTATTTAGAATTTCTGGTTCGCAGATGTCACGACCCGGATTTCCCACCCTCGGGAGTTGTGATGACGCCTACTAATAGAAGCTAGGCAAGCCAATTATCAAATACCTCTTTAGCGAACACTGACAATATTATCAATAATAAAGCATTTAACAATAAAGCGGAAGTCTCAAATATAATTTACTGAAAGAAATGCGGAAGTTTAAGAAATTCTCTACCCAAGACTAGTGTCACAATACTCACGGACGTCTAGAGAATACTAAATACAAGGTTCTAATGAAGCATAGAACTGTCTGCTACGGTACAATGATAACAAACTGGATGAAATAGAAAGGACTCCGGGCCTGCAGACGTCAGCAAGGCTACCTCGAATGTCCCTGGACTGGAAGCTCGCTCCCAAAATGCTACTGCTACTCAAATGCTGCTCCAACACCTAGATCTGTGCAAAAAGATGCACAGAGTGTGGCATCAGCACAACCGACCCCATGTACTGGTACGTGCCTGTCCTAACCCCGGCGAAGTAGTGACGAGGCTAGACCGGACTACCAAACAAATATATATATATACACACGTAATAGAAGAGAATAAAGAAATTTAACAAGTCAAGAGGGGGGGAGCATGCTGTAGGGGCTGTAGCAGTTTAGAATACAAGGTAAATAAATAAGGAATGAAATGGTACAACTACAAAGTCAACGAGAGTAATAATCAAAACATGGCACTGAATGTCCCTTCGTGCATTAATAATCGAATCATGGCACGGAGTGTTCCTTCGGGCATTAATAATAAAAACATGCATGAAATGTCCCTTCGTGCATTAATAATCAAACATGGCACGGAATGTTCCTTCATGCATAAATAATCAAAACATGGCACAGAATGTTCCTTCGTGCATAAATAATCAAAACATGGCACGGAATGTTCCTTCGTGCATAAATAATCAAAACATGGCACGGGATGCTCCTTCGTGCATAAATAATCAAACATGGCACGGAATGTTCCTTCGTGCATAAATAATCAAAATATGGCACGGAATGTTTCTTCGTGCATAAATAATCAAAACATGGTACGGAATGTCCCTTCGTGCATTAATAATCATACGTGGCACGGAATGTTCCTTCGTGCTTTGACATATTCTCAACACAAATAGTGCACGACATCAACCTTCGTGCTTTATCACTCTTCCTCACCCACGCAACAATCACAACCAATGGGGCGAGGGGATAGACAAACAGCAATAGAAGTTCCGGCAAGGGAAAACACAAGTAAACAGCTAAATCCCAGCGAGGGAACAACAACAATAACTTTCACATCCCGGCAAGGGAAATAATCACTATACAAATACAGCCCGGCAAGGGAATAATCACATTTCTTTCTCTTTCTTTCATTTCTTACTCAACAATTACTTTAGCATTCGAGCCAACGCTCCAAAGGGTTCACAAGTCATAATTCTTTCTCGTACTCTTCACATTATATAGAAATCATCAGTTACACAAGGAAGAGTCACAACAAAATTAAAATAAGCACAACTAAGGACTCCAGTCATGCTAGACACCAGTGTATAGATACTCGTCACCATGCCTATACACCGTACTCAACAATTAGAAATTAGCAAATAATACTCTAGTCCTATTCTCTCAAGCCAAAGTTAGATCAAACACTTACCTCAAATGCTCCAAAAATCAACTCAAGCCTCTAGTGTAGCTTTACCCCTCGAATTCGGCTCCAACTCAGTCAAATCTATGAAATAATGACTTTAAGATATTAATAATATCTAAACAAACTAAACCCAATGCCTAAATATGAATTCCCAAGCTTTCTTCCAAAAACTTCCAAAATCGATCCCGGCCCCGCTTGGTCAAAACACGTGGTTCGAACCAATTCCATGTCACTCATTCCCCCACGAGCCCGGATATACAATTTGTTTTCAAATTCGACCCCAAAATGAGGTCTAAATTAAAAAAATTTGAAAAGCCCTAGTTCTACCCATTTCCCCCAATTTACACCCTAAATTACATGATTTGAACCTAGGAATTGAATAAATGATGAAGGAAAATGAAAGAAACAAGTTAAATAATACTTACTCAAGAAGCTTTGGTGAAGAAGGGCTCTAAAGATTGCCTATGGGCTGTGGAGGAGATGAGTTCGTGTGTTTTGGGTGAAAAATCCCGTCAATGTTCTGTTTTGGGTATTTAAAATCACTAGGAAAAAATTGCTCTATGCGATCACGGAAAGGGCATTGCGATCGCATAGAGAAAAGGTTTTTAGTCACTGTGATCGCGATGGGGCGAATGCGAACGCATAGAGGAAATATGACTGGGCAAGAAAAATGCTCTATGCGATCGCAAAGTGGACAATGCGATCGCATAGGGATGGGGAGGCTGGGCATTGCGATCGCACAAGGGCTGTTGCGACCGCATAGAACAAAACTAGGCTCTTGAAACGTTAACACTATGCGATCGCGGGAGAAGCTATGCGATCGCATAGAACAACGTACCAAATATCAGAACTGAGCATTTTCTGCAATTTTTACTAAGTTCAAAACACCCCGAACCACCTCCTAATCACTCCCGAGCCCTCGGGGCTCCTAACCAAACACACACACTAACTCAACAACCTCATACGAACTTAACCGAGCGATCAAATCTCCAAAACAACATCAAAATCAATGAATCAAACCTCAAAATCATCATTTTTTTCATTCTAACTTCATAAACTTCAAATTTTAGATATCTAGGTCCGAAACACGTCAAATGACGTCTGATTTCAACCAAATTTCACAGAAAGCACTTAAACCATATATAAGACTTGTACCGAGCGTCGAAACCAAAATACGAGCCCTATACCACATTCTTTTAATCAATTTTTATTTCTATTTTCTTTAATAATTTCAGAAAAATAATTTCACAGAAAAATTCTTTTCTCGGGCTCTAGACCTCGGAATTCGACTCCGGGCACATGCCCGAGTCCCATATATTTCTACGGACCCTCCGGGACTGTCAAATCATGTGTCTGGGTCCGTTTACCAAAAATGCTGACCAAAGTCAATTTTAATCATTTTAAAGCCACATTTTAAAAATTTTCACAGAAATTAACATATAATCTTTCCAGCTATGCGCCCGGATTGCGCACGCAAATTGAGGCAAGTAAAATGAGGTTTTCAAGGCCTCGAAAGCGCGGAATGAATGAGGAAACAGGTGATGACCCTTTGGGTCGTCACAGCAGACTTCACAAGGAAAGTCGAATCTTCCTCGATTTGGGATTTAAAATAAACCGGTGACTTGGGACACCAGAAAACAAACCATCCCAAGTGGCGACTCTGAACAAAAATGAATAAATAATCCCATTTCAAATAATGTCACTTAAATTGGAAAAACTCCCTTATATGCTATCCTTCCGGGGGTGGTGTGTAAAAAAGGAGGTGTGACACCCCCATATCTCCAATAGATAATTACGTGAAATATTCCAACATGGGATGCTTACAAGGAAACAAAATAAAGTAACTTAAAACTACTTCGGGGTCACATCCTTAGCAGTTGCATCTACAAGAGCCACACCATCAGGAGCCTCGCCTTCGGGGCTTCATCCCCGTCTCCTTCACTCTCGAAGATGCTGGTTGAATCATCTTCATCGAAAAGAAAGGCGGCCTCTTCTTCCAAAATATTCTCCGCTGCAATATCGGCTGAAAGATCGAAGCCGCGGGCATGTATCTCCTCAAAGTCCATCCTACGAGCTTGTCGCCTAGCATGGTCGAGGGCGTTTGATAACTTAGCATCCGCCGTAGAAGATATCTCTATTGCGCGAGCATTAGCTGCTTCAGCATTGGCTCGATACGAACTCATAATTGCTGCAATATCGGATTTAGCCTTGGCCAGCTCAACAGGAGATCTGATCTTAAGCTCCTCGATTTTGAGGCCCCGAGCTAGACTCTCATCCTTCGTACCTTAAAGTTGGCGTTCGAGCAAAGCTAACTAGTCTTTTAAAGTTTCATTCTTAGAGGCGAGATCGTGCGAACCTTGCTCCACCTCAGGGCCTCGGCTTCTTTCATCTTAAGCTCCATACGAAGCTGCGCCTCCAAATCGGCCTTCTGTTGGACTACAAAATTAAAAGTGTCAGATGCCAAAACAAAGCAAGTACGTAACGGATCCTGGGGAACTATATTACCTTCTCAACATACTCTACTCGACCCTGGCGTGCCTGCGTCAACTCAACTCAAAGATCATGGATCTCCACCTCTTTCTTAGCTTGAGGGGATTTGGCGGCGTCCCTCTCCTCTAAAGTTTTCTTAAGTTCAACCTCGTATCGAGCAAGATCGTCTCGAGACTTGGAAAACGCCTTTGTGGAGCACCATAGTCTTCATGAAAAAGAAGGAAAAATTAGTTCAGAATAGTTAACACTAAGGCCCAGGCACGAAAAATAGAAAACTCATTTGCTTAAAGAGTCTACGTGCCTCATTGAAAACGAAAGAAGCATCAAGGTCGGGGCCATCTTCAATCCCTACGAGACATTCTTGAAAGATGTCGTGCCCTTCATGGCTTACTTCCAATTCAGAAGATCTCATATTTATAGCTTACCAGATTTGACCCTCGGAGAACTCAGTGCCAGGGGGATAATCATCCACGTTAATCACCCCCAGTGATCCACTTGGGGCATTATCTTTTATTCGAAGAGGATCGGGGTAAGGACGTTCGGCTTCGCCCTCACAATTGATCTCCTAAGCGAGGCTCCTTCTTTCTGGACGTTGGTTCGTCGACCTTGTTTGAGAGATTTCTTCAGCTCTGGAATGAGCCACATCAACCATCGTTGGTTCAGTGGGCTTCGAAGCATCAACATATTTCCTTTCACGGTTTATCAGCGGGCAATTATCATCTTTTTCTTCCTCATGGTCCCGAAGATGTCGGGCTTTTCCGAAGATAAGGCCGATGCATCTGCATTAGGCTTTCGAGCCAAGCTTTTCTTTGGCTTTGGGGGATTTTCGGATGACTCTCTCCCCATTTTTCTTTCTTTGGGGGGTTTTGGAGCCTCCACTTCACCAGCTGGGGCCGGCGTCAATTTAACGGCATTTCCAAGACCTGTGTAAGATCGAGATCAGTATCCTGTAACAGAAACACCGAAAAGCAAACAAGAAAACTTACCGTGGTTCTTTGCCTCCCACCAACCCTTGGCCAGATCTCGCTAGCAACGCGTCAAGTAAGAAGAGGAGGAGGCCAGCTTTCGGACCCAGCCCTCAAGGTTCGGGGCCCCACCGGGAAACCAAGCTACGGCTACACCATCGCAAAGAAGTTAGGTCAAAGAAAAATATGAAATTGGGAAGAGAAAAGAAAGCAGGGTGTACTCACGTTTCATGTTCGACTCCTCAGGGAACGGCATCCAATCAGCAGGAATCAAATTGGAGGTCTTGACTCGGACAAACCGGCTCATCCACCCACAGTCCTTGTCCTCATCGATGCTAGAGAAGAGGGATTTTAAAGATCGGCGTTGCAACTTTATCAATCCCCCACGATAAAGTTGGGGACTGTACAATCTGATTAGGTGATCGAGGGTAAAAGACATTCCCTCGATTTGGTTCGAAAAGAACTTGATTAAATGAACAATTCGCCAGATAGAGGGGTAAATCTGGCCGAGCTTCACTTGGTATCGTTGGAAAAAGTCGAAGATAACTGGGTCTATGGGACCCTGAGCCGGAATTGCAGGGCCCAACGCAAACGGGTAAGTATATACGCTCAAGTACCCTGCTTTATGTGTGGTGATATCTTCCTCAGAGGAAGGAATCACTATTACCTTATTGTCCCATTTGCAGTCCTCCTTTAAGTAAATAGACACCTAGAGTTGTTTGACTTTCAAAAGAAATCTGTTGAGTTTACATTTTTTGTACATTGTATTAAGAGATAATTTAATTTTTAAAGGCTATTTTTGTCCTCTCATATTATATTCGTACTTTTATAATAATATAGATATAAATATAGATAGATTATGCATAACGAATTTTAAGTATCTTGCCACTCAATGAAATAATTTTTTATACACATTGCACACCATCTTGTTTAACAATAACTATGATTAGAAGCCTCTCTGCAACTCCACAAACCTGAAAACCTCAGAAACACCTATTTCACTTGATTATCATTTACATTCACATCTTCAACCCCACCCCC
>MU681325.1:79482-97791 GCA_026770625.1 Nicotiana glauca
GGTCCATCATCAGAATACTGCTCTTAACACTTGAATAGGCTTCATTAAGCCCCATCAAAAACTGGATCATCTTGCCATCTTGATGAGATTTGAGGGTTTTCTGCTTACCACATGTGCACTTTCAAGAGAAATGGTCAAAGGTATTTTAGGGAATCTAACTCATCCCACATCTTCTTGACCTTTTGTTAAATATCCTGCTATATCTGAAGTACATTGGACAACATCACTGAGTTCCTTTTGGAGTTGGTACATGATAGCTTCATGGACAAGGATAAGGCTGTAGAAGCACCAAGAAAGCCATTCACAAGGTCTTAAGCTAAAGAGAAGCAAGACAAGGTTGTTGGGCTTCAATGGGAGATCAAGAAGGCGCTAATGGTGGAACAAGATCTACAAACTTATGGAGAGGATTTAGATAAGTGATACACTCATTTCATAGTCCAAGTCCAAAAGGAGGTTGATTGGGGTCCAAGCACCAGCCAAGGAGGGCCTAAATTAGGCGCCTAAATCAACTCGCAAAGGAGCCAACTTGGCGCCCAAGTTTCCTTATTTTGTTTCCTAGTTTGTTAGGACATATTTGATGTTTTCCTAGGTAGTTAAGGTTTTGTTTTTCTTTTCCTAAGATTATTGGAATTACTTTCCAAGAATGACTTGGTTTTTGCTTCCTAGTATTTTTGTTTTCCTAAGTTAGTTGGACTTGTTGTCCAAAGGAGTTTAGGACTTTATTTCCTTGTTTCTTAGCCTTAATTTTGTGACCGCTCTATATAAAGGGGTATCTTATTTATTTTTAGACTTAGATTATTCATATTATTATCAATAAAAATTGTGAGATTTTTCTTGTACTCTTGTATGTGGCTACTCTTGGATTTATTCTTTAACCTTCAAGACTCAACTTAAGGTAGTAAGATTAAACTCTTTCGAAATCTTAGATCACTTCTAGGTATTCAAGAAAGGTAATAAGTTTAGGCTTATTATTATTTTTGTTATTCTAAAGGGTCGGGTTTCACAATCTATCTCTTGTTTTTAAGTCTCTATCAAAGGCGATTAGTTCTTCGTTAGCTAATTATTATTGTTAGGATTCAACTTCAAGAATAGACTTCTTGAATTCAAGAAACTCTTTCTTGAATTCAATCTATCTTTAATTTCCGCCTTTTCGTTTCTTTATTTTCTTTTAGCTTCCGCACGTTTCTTGATTTTATTTAGTAATTCTTGAATCCCTATCGTGTTGTTATCAAGTGGTATCAGAGCATAGGCGAATCAAGATTTCAATCTATATAATCTTGGGAAGTTCTTGAGCAAGAAAAAAAACCAAAAAAAAAACGAAAATTAGCCCCAAAAAAACCCCAAAAAAAGTGTTATTGCTCATTATTATTTTTAGAAGAGGGGATCCTTGTTCTTGAAGATTAAGGAAACTTCTTTCCTTATTTTTGTGGGTTTTGGGTTTCCTAAAATTCTTTCCTTTTTTTGTCTACTAACCAATTTCTATTCTTTCTAGGTTTGGTCATTCACTTTTCTTTCTTTTTCAAACTCCATACTCTTATCACTAAGGGTTGTGACTAGTGAGGTTTATTAATTAATCTAAAGATTAACGACCAAGAGTTGCATTGAGCGGAAAAAGGTAAGAGAGGTGAGAACAACAGAGGGAAAAGCCAAATTGAAAGATATATATTGCTTTGTTCAGGATGTCTCGTACAAGTAGTGATGATGAACAAAGGATTCTTCAAGAAGCCGAAATCAAAGAAAGGAATGATTTCACCTTGCAAGCTATGCACCAACAATTTGAAAGGTGAAATTTGTAATTCCAAGAGATAAGGGGCACCATTGCTGAGCAAAATATTACAATAGCTGAACTTAGGAGGGGAAATAATGCTAGACCCAAGCTAGGAGAAATGTACCCGCCTCCATTGTAAATCAAGAAACCCAATCGATGATTTTAATGATGATAGTGATTTTGATAAGGTAGGAAGAGATAAGAGGGGTCAAAGACAAATACTTGAAGATGATAATATAAGTAGTATAAAGATGACGATGCCATCTTTCAACGGAACAAGGGATCCAGACTTGTACCTTGATTGGGAGAGAAAAGTGGAAGCGCTCTTTGACTGCCACAACTATTCGGAGGGTAAGAAGGTTAAACTTTCTGCTGTTGAATTTTCTGACTATGCAGCAATCTAGTGGAAAAAGTTTCTAGGGACAGATTGCAAGAGACCAAGCACTCGTTGCTACGTGGGATGAGATGAAGAGGGTAATGAGGAAGAGATTTGTGCCATCACACTTTCAAAAAGATCTACAACAACGTCTTCAAACTTTGAGGCAAGGGTCCTTGTCTGTAGATGAGTACTTTAAGGCTATGGATATGGCTATGATCGAAGCTAATTGTATGGAGGAAGAGGAGGCTACAATGGCTAGGTTTTTGAATGGTTTAAATAAGGAAATAGCTGACGTAGTCGAATTACAACAATATGTAACTTTAGATGAGTTAGTTGAATTAGATGTAAAGGTAGAAAGACAAAACAAACGGAGACAGCAATCTAGCTCATGGAGAAGCCGGCCAACTACTATTCCAAAGAAGCAATGGCCGAAATTTGAGGGGACACCTACTCTTAAATTACATGAAGACAAGGGAAAGAGCAAATTGGAATCCAAGGATGGGGGTAAACCTTTTATGCCTAAGAATTCTACTTCTACTTCTTCTATTCAATGTCTCAAGTGTCTAGGGAGAGGGCATAAGGCTTATGAATGCCCAAGTACAAGAAACATTCTAATCAAAGAGGATGGAGGATATGAAAGTGAAAAAAGTGAACCAAGTGAAGAACAAGAAGAAAACTTTGTAGAGAATGAAGAAGGAGAAGAGATGGAGTACATTGATAGTGGGTTGAATTTTGTGGTTAGGAGGCTCATGCACATTAATTTGGGTCACTCTAATAAAGAACAAAGGGAAACATATTCCATACTCGGTGTGGGATTAAAGATAAAATTTGTTCTATGATAATTGATAATGGGAGTTGTGCTAATGTTGTAAGTGCATATTTGATGGAAAGGTTAGGGTTGGAATGGACGAA
This sequence comes from Nicotiana glauca, assembly GCA_026770625.1. Classification (NCBI taxonomy): domain Eukaryota; kingdom Viridiplantae; phylum Streptophyta; class Magnoliopsida; order Solanales; family Solanaceae; genus Nicotiana; species Nicotiana glauca. Next base: position 82,542 of record MU681325.1, read on the forward strand.
GAACCCTAGACCTTATAGGTTACATTGGTTCAATGATAGTGGAGAGGTCAAGGTGAATAAACAATGCATGGTCTCCTTTAAGATTGGAAGATACGCTGACGAAGTTCTATATGATATAGTTCCCATACAAGCTTGTCATATCTTGTTGGGGTGCCCCTGGAAGTATGATAGGAGTGCTTTTCATGATGGGATGAAAAATAGATACTCTCTTGAGAATAATGGCAAGAAGTACATTCTTGCACTTTAACTCCTTCCCAAGTGTATAAAGATCAAAAAAATATGAAAGAATCACTGGGGAAACATGGGGAGGGATCAAAACGAGAGACTAAAGGGAAAGAAAAAGAGGGAAAATATGAAGTGAGGTGTGAGGAGAGAGAGGGCAGCAATGAGAGGAAGGAAAAGGTGGGGAAGAGTGAAAAAAAAAGAAAGCATTGGTGAGAGGAAAGAGGCTAAGATTTGAAAAAAAAAGTGAGCCTTGTAAAAGCCAAAGAATGTTTAATTGCAAAAAAAGAGGGGCTGACTATTATCTTGCTCACTTATAAGGAAGTTCTGCTTAATAATGATTCATTGACATCCTCTTTGCCTAGTGTTATTTTTAACATTTTGCAAGATTTTGAAGATGTTTTTTCTGAGGATCTTTCTAAAGGTTTACAACTTTTAAGAGGAATAGAGCATCAAATTGACTTTGTGCCGGGATCACAAATTCCTAATAGGCCTGCTTATAGGAGAAATCCTGAAGAAACAAAAGAATTCCAAAGACAAGTAGAGGAGCTTCTTGATAAGGGATTTGTAAGAGAACGTATGAGTCCTTGTTCTGTGCCCGTACTTTTGGTGCCAAAGAAGGATGGCACTTGGAGGATGTGCGTGGACTGCCGTGCCATCAATAAAATAACAGTAAAGTATCGCCATCCTATTCCTCGTTTAGATGATATGCTTGACTAATTGCATGGTTCTCAAATATTCTCTAAAATTGATTTGAAGAGTGGATATCACCAGATTAGAATGAATCTTGGAGATGAGTGGAAAACTGCTTTTAATACTAAATATGGATTGTATGAATGGTTAGTGATGTCGTTCGGGTTAACTAATGCACCTAGTACATTCATGAGGTTAATGAACCATATTTTTAAGGATTTTCATGAAAAATTTGTAGTCATTTATTTTGATGATATTCTGATCTTTTCTAAATCTTTAGAAGAGCATGTTGAACATTTGAAACAAGTTTGTAATGTGCTTAGGGAGCAACAACAGTATGCAAATCTATCGAAGTGCACTTTCTGTGTATATAAGGTAGTTTTTCTGGGTTTTGTTGTGAGTTCTAGAGGTGTTGAAGTAGATGAAGATAAAATCAAAGTGATTAAAGATTGGCCTACACCTTGTGAGCACGTGATTTTTGCCCTAAGCAAATTATTCCCAAAAATTCAAAACAAAATAATTTCTTTATTATTTTACAATTTTTGTGAATTTTTGTGTTATTTTCTGTTAATTGTTTGCATTTTATTTGTGCATTTTAATTCATATAAAAAATACAAAAATACATTTGGCATCATATTTTTAGTATTAATTAGTAGTTAAAATTATTTACATATAAAGAAAACGATAAAAATGGTTATTTGCATTTTTATTTTTAATTTGTAGAACTTGTCTTAAATTTTAGTTTAAAATTAGGAATTAGTTAATTTTGGGAATTAAATAAATATCATATTAGAGTAAATTGGATCTTTGATTTTATTCTTTGTCATTTTTAACAAAATCAAAATATAAAAAAATAATAAGGAAAAAGAGAAAAGAAATCAATTTGAAATAAAAGGAAAACAATTGAAAAAAGAAGAAAAGGTCTTAATTAGCACCAAATTTGGGCCATTTGGTATTTAATCCGCCTGGCCCAGGTTAATTTTCCCAACCCAATTCAATGTTCACTTGCAGAGGCCCAATTAACCCAACCCGTCCAAATCTTCATACCCCTGAAAGGACGCCGATTAGGCGAGGTCTAATCCGAGCCCTTCAATTCCCTTCAATCCAACTGTTCATAAGCCCGTTACATTTTGAATATAATTGTCCGAAATAATAAAGAGCCCTAAAACATATCCGTCTTCCTCGTACCCCTCACCTGTAACACCACCGGCGGAGCCGCCGCCGGCGAACACCACCTTCTCCAATCAACCCTAAAATAACACCATAAATTCCTCTTCTCCTCCTCTACCAGAATCCATTGCCCTTTTCTTTCAAATCTCACCAGAGCTCGTTGAATCTTCGTCGGAAACTTTTCCGGCCAAGACGTTACCTATCCCAAATCGCACCAAAATAACACCACGGGATCGCCTCATCATCCTCTACCCAACCACCCTAACTTCATCCCTCAAACATGGTCGGAAAGCTTCAAATTTTAATTTTTAGATTTTTCGGCCAGAACCCTAAATGCCCCAAACGCATGCAATTAACATCATAGGGTCCCTGGGCCTCCTTCGTAAAGATTTGGTCATCAACAAAACCCAAACGTCTCCAGGAATGGCTGAATTTGGAGTTTGAGAGTTAACCGCAGTTCGAGCCATGGCAGTAAGCGTTGCTTTTCCGCTTAATTCTTTTATTTTTTGTTCTTTGATCATATTCATTAATTTCCAGTTTAAGACGTAGTTTGAGTTCTGTTAGATTTTTTATTTCAATTTCATGTCTGATTTTTATCTACTTGGATTGCAATTCATCTTGTTTTCTAGTTTAGTTTGATTACTAGCATGATTTCTTTGGAATAAATTCATTACGGTTAAAGTTAGTTTGGTAATTGATTAATTCTGTTAGATAAATTTGGATGTTAGCTTGACTGGGTTCCAATAATTCCCTGATTTGTGTTTTAAATTCATTATTTCATTAGCTGAATACTTTGGAGACTGTTAGTTAACTAGATAACCATAGTTAGAATTGGCAGGGTTAGACTAATTTAGTAGTTTCAAATAAGTTCGAGGGTATTTCGGGTAATTGGTACGGTGCAGAAATGTTGTAGATCACACCTGAAATTCCTAGAACCTTCTAGATAGGGGTATACTTAGAGTTTTAGGAAATTTTAGGCACTAATTTGTGTAACAAGGCAAAAAGAGTAAGGGTTTAAACAGAAATAAAATGGGGGCTGCTTTGCAAATACAAATCTAAGACCCCCTTGGTTGTGCCTATAAAAGGCAGCCTAATGCCTTGTGTGAGGGGCTCTCTTTTCAGCCATCAAACAATTCCCCCCAATAGCACTCTCTCTCTCTCTAGTTTTCAGATCTTGGTTGAATTCCAAATATTCAAAAATTCAAAGAAAAATCAGAAAACAGAAAATAAAATCAAAAAAAAAAATCACTGTTTCATTGCTTAGTTAGGTTCATTTCCAGTTCTACCGGAATCTCTCCATCTGGTCTCTAATTCTGAGTTTTGTAAAGAGCATTCAGAGTTATTTTATAGTTGATTCGAAAGAATTTGGGGTCTATTTGAATTGGTTTTGGTTAAGTTTTATTTTAGTGAAGCTTCAGACACCTTTAAGTTCAGTTTCGAAGGAATTTGAGTGCATTTGCGAGTCATTGTGCTGTTATTTGGGTCATTTGCTTTGCTGCTGGTTTTCTGTTGGAACTTCCTGTTTGATTTGTATTTAAATTACTCTGGTTGCTGATATTTGTTGATTGCTGGGCAATAACTGTGATATTTGCTGCTGATCATTGCTTCTTCCTTGTACTTCGATTCCAGGTACATGTTCTATTACCTACAGGCTCATGAATGTGGAGTGAAATGTTGTTAAAGAAGGAGTTTTCATGCTATGTATTAATGTTAGAGTTAAATAAATATATTCATTTGAATTATTAGGTGTAAACTGGACTGTATGAATTGAAGGAACATTGAACTCATGTTTGTTCATTGGAATTGTTAAATGTGTGTTTGCATATGTAGAGATGCTTATAAATTTAGTTTTGTTAAGTACTAGTGGTAGTTGTCCCTGTTGAAATAATAGAATAGTGCCTGTGATTTGAAGTGGCTGTATGAGAATTTGAAGGCATAATGTTAAGAGCAGTAGAATAATTGACTGATTTGAAATTTAAACTAATGAGTAGCAAGACTTGGAATCTGCAGTTAATTACTACCCCAATTCATGTTTGTCCTTCATTTAGCTAAGATGTGTAGTTTCCAACGCCATTGAAATAATTCTACTGGAGTATCGAATTTAATCCTGTTAGTATTGCTTTTATAGTTTTCAATTTGACTTCACCCTCTACAACATTTGAGATCCTGCTGGTAGGTAAATAGATAGGATAAGTTGTCACTTGTATCATGGATTGTTGAAATAAGGATATAAAGTAAACTAGAGATAAACACAAACTGATTTTATTACTTGAATTAGAGTACATTGAATTGCACAGAAACAAGCCGATTCGTTTGGGACTGAATGGGCCACTCAGACTCGCGTGAGTGTTGCGTATTGCTTCTGTCCGGGCTCGAACTTGGGTCTGCTGGTACACAGTTTTGAGGGTGTGAATTGGGCCTTCCTCCAAGGGTCCAGCAATCTCACATTTGGAGTCTGTTAAGTATCCCCATGGGCCTACTTTTAAAGCAGTTTTCTCATAAGCTTTGGGCCATGATGCAAACTAATTAGGATTCCTTTTCTTCATTTTAGAGACAAAAAAATAGAAAAAAAATCGTAGTCACTCTAGGATTGATCTTTAAATAAAAATGTTGAGACGAGCCTCGCCGAATAAAAATGTACAAATTGCGAGGCCCTCATTCAAATACTTAACTAAATTTTAGAAATTCGTGGTAGGCCGTTTAGCGAATTTTCATTGCCCCCCCGCAAAGTTAATAACATGTTAGTCGCTTTAGGCGTGTTCTTTAATAATTTTACATTCCTAAATTCGGGTGTGTATTTCATGCGGCTCAAATTCAAATCCCAAAATGTTGAATAAAATGTGTCGAGGATCCGGATGCATTTCATGTGACGTGATCCAAAAATATGTTTTAAACGACGTTCAATTTCTTAAAAATTTAATTAAAAACGGTGAGTAATTTTAAAAATTGCATAATAGGATAACATGTATAAAAACTAGATTTTAGCCAAATATAGCAGTTGAGCGACCGTGCTAGAACCACGGAACTCGGGAGTGCCTAACCCCTTCTCCCGAGTTAACAGAATTCCTTACTCGGATTTCTGGTTCGCGACTGTTAAACAGAGTCAAACCTTTTCCTTGATTCGGGATTTAAACTGGTGACTTGGGATACCATATATCTCCCAGGTGGGCGACTCTGATTATTAATAAAAATGAATCTCGTTTCGGTCGTCCTTTAATTGGAAAAACTCCCATTATTATACCCCTTTCGGGGTGTAGTGAAAAAAGAAGGTGTGACACACCTAAATAGCACTACTGAAGTTAGAAGTTTTCATGGACTTGCTAACTTTTATAGGAGATTTGTTAGAGATTTTAGTTCAATTGCTGCACCTTTAACTGAAGTCATTAAGAAGGATAATGTCTTTAATTGGGGAAAAGAACAAGAGCATGCATTTAATATTTTGAAGGATAAATTATTTTCTGCTCCTTTGTTACAATTTCCCGATTTTAATAATGTGGTGCCTGTTCCAAAAAAGGATGGAAAGACCATAGTGTGCGTTGATTATCGTGATCTCAATAAAGCGAGTCCAAAAGACAACTTTCCACTGCCAAACATCCATATATTGATTGACAATTGTGCTAAACATGAGATTGGTTCCTTCGTGGATTGTTATGCGGACTATCACCAGATTTTAATGGATGAGGAAGATGCAAAAAAGACGGCATTCATCACGCCTTGGGGGATGTATTGTTATAAGGTCATGCCATTTGGGTTGAAGAACGCAGGGGCAACATATATGAGGGCGATGACCACCATGTTCCATGACATGATATATCGAGAAATTGAGGTCTATGTAGATGACATGATTATAAAGTCAAGGAAGCAATGTGACCATGTTAAAGACTTGAGGAAGTTTTTCCAGAGGCTCCGCAGGTACAACCTCAAACTTAACCCAGCAAAGTGTGCATTTGGAGTTCCGTCAGGGAAGCTGTTGGGGTTCGTGGTAAGTCGACGCGGTATTGAGTTAGACCCGTCCAAGATCAAATCCATTCAGGAATTACCGCCGCCAAGAAGCAAGAAAGAAGTGATGAGTTTGCTTGGTAGGTTGAATTATATCAGCAGGTTCATTGCCCAGCTCACAACAACTTGCGAGCCCATCTTTAAGCTGTTAAAGAAAGATGTTGCGGTCAGATGGACAGATGAATGTCAGGCAGTATTTGACAAGATCAAGGAGTATCTGGCCAGTCCACCTGTGTTGGTTCCGCCAGAGCCGGGAAGACCCTTGATCCTTTATCTGACAGTTTTGGATAACTTTTTTGGCTGTGTACTGGGGCAGCATGACGTCACAGGAAGGAAAGAGTAGGCAATTTACTACCTCAGCAAGAAGTTCACATCTTATGAGGTAAAATACACTCAGCTTGAGAGAACGTGTTGTGCTTTAACCTGGGTAGCGCAGAAATTGAAACATTACATGTCATCATATACCACATATCCCATCTCTCGGTTGGACCCGTTGAAGTACATTTTTCAGAAGTCCATGCCCATAGGGAGGCTCGCAAAGCGGCAAATCTTGCTCACAGAATTTGATATTGTCTACGTGACCCGGACCGCAATGAAGGCACAAACGGTGGCTGATCATCTAGCCGAGAACCCAGTTGATGATGAATATGAACCTTTGAAGACGTAATTACCTGATGAGGAGACAATGCATTTGGAGGAATTAGAACAGATCGAGAAGCCAGGATGGAAACTGCTCTTTGATGGGGCTGCCAATACCAAAGGCGTTGGGATAGGAGCGGTACTTGTTTCTGAGACAGGGCAGCACTACCCTGTTGTAGCTCAACTTCGTTTCTACTGCACCAATAACATGGCTGAATACGAGGCATATATCTTGGATTTGAGGTTGGCTATAGACATGGGTGTCCAGGAGATCTTGGTCATGGGTGACTCGGATCTTTTGGTGCACCAGATTCAGGGAGAATGGGAGACACGAGACTTAAAGCTCATACCGTACCGGCAGTGTTTGCATGAACTTTGTCAGCGGTTTCAATCGATAGATTTCAAGCATATTCCAAGGATTCATATTGAAGTTGCTGACGCTTTGGCCACTTTGACGTCGATGTCGCATCATCCAGATAAGGCTTATATGGAGCCGTTGCAGATTCAGGTCCGAGATCAGCATGCCTATTGTAACATGGTGGAAGAAGATCTTGATGGTGAGCCATGGTTTCATGATATCAAAGAATACCTCAGGATGGGAGTATATCCGGCACAGGCCACAGGGGATCAAAAGAGAGCCATTAGACACTTGGCAAGCGAATTTTTCTTCAGTGGAGGAGTATTGTACAAAAGAACTCCAGATCTTGGTTTATTGAGGTGCACGGATGCTAAACAGGCTACAGCTATCATGACCGAGGTACATGCGGGAGTTTGTGGACCTCATATGAGTGGATACGTATTAGCAAAGAAGATTCTTCGAGCAGGTTATTATTGGCTTACTATGGAACGGGATTGTATCAGTTTCGTGCGCAAGTGTCATCAATGCCAGGTACATGGAGATTTGATTCACTCTCCACCATCTGAATTGCATACAATGTTGGCACCATGGCCCTTCGTTGCTTTGGGAATGGATGTCATTGGGCCGATCGAACCAGCAGCGTCAAATGGGCACAGGTTTATTTTGGTAGCCATTGACTATTTCACTAAGTGGGTTGAGGCAAAAACTTTCAAATCAGTGACCAAGAAAGCAGTGGTTGATTTTGTGCACTCAAATATCATCTATCGGTTCGGAATCCCGAAGGTAATCATCACGGACAATGGTGCCAATCTCAACAGTCATCTAATGGCGGAGACATGTCAGCAGTTTAAGATCACGCACCGCAATTCCACCCAATAACGTCCTAAAGCTAATGGAGTGGTCGAAGCAGCTAACAAGAACATCAAGAAGATACTTCAAAAAATGGTGGAAGGGTCCAGGCAATGGCATGAGAAGTTACCTTTTGCTTTGTTAGGCTATCGCACTACTGTTCGCACTTCAGTAGGGGCAACTCCTTATTCATTGGTATACGGTACGGAAGTAGTAATACCCGCAAATGTTGAAATACCATCCCTTCGGATTATCGCCGAGGCAGAAATTGACGATGTTGAATGGGTCAAGGCTCGCTTAGAACAATTGAGTTTGATTGATGAAAAAAGATTGGCAGCAGTATGTCACGGAGAGTTGTACCAACAGAGAATGGCAAGAGAATATAACAAGAAAGTGCGTCCGCGGAAGTTTGAAGTAGGGCAATTGGTGTTGAGGCGTATCCTACCTCACTGGGCTGAGGCAAAAGGAAAGTTCGCCCCCAACTGGCAGGGGCCATTTATTGTAACCCAAGTATTGTCCAATGGTGCATTATATCTGACAGATGTGGAAGGGAAATGTGTAGAAATGGCTATCAACTCTGATGCAGTCAAGCGATACTATGTATGATTTCTTTGTCTAATTGTACTTAATTATATTTGGCATGTTTTGAGATTGAAGTGACGAAGGCATTTTGTTCTGCTATCCAAACACTTTATCCTTTGTTATCCCTTTGAGCCTTATTCTATTTTCTTGCATACCCCTCTTTCGGAATCAATAATAAAACTCGTAAGCCCGAGCGGGAAAGTAAGTGGTGAAACAAGAGAAAAACAGTGAAAAAGAAAATGAAGAGAAAAGAAAAAGAAGAAGAAAAGAAAAGAAAAGAAAAGAAGAGAAAAGAAAAGAAAAGAAAAAGAAGAGAAAAGAAAAAGAAAAGAAAAGAAAAGAAGATAAAAGAAAAGAAAAGAGAAAAAGAAAAGAAAAGAAATGAAATGAAAAGAAAGAAAAGGGAAAGTGGAAGAAAGGAAAGATCGCAACAACGATATAATTTTATGACCTGAACTACGTTTGACTTGATCCCGAAAGGGTACGTAGGCAGCCTCTCTCTGAAGTTCAGTCACACCAAAACAAAAGTCCGAAGATCCCCAAGAAAGAAACTGGGGCAAAAGTTGTGATTGTTGTAAGAAAGGCTGATTCCGAAAGTTGTAATGTTAAACCCATGATTGAATTATTTTGAGCCTTTGTACCCTTCTTTCTAGACCCCATCCAACAGCCGCGTTACAGTCCAAAGAAAGACCTTTTGATCAGTCTTCAAGAAGTGCCAGTACGAGTGAGTTAAAGGTGATTCATGACAAAGACAACACTCCGGTACCAGAAGGAACATGATGAAAATGAGAGAGTCTTATTTGTGAAAACCCTCACGGGCACCGTAAGGCGACGTGAGCCGAGAGAAATCAAAAATGAGAGAGTCTTATTGGCGAAATCCCTCACAGGCATCGTAAGGCGAAGTGAGTTTTGAGAGAAATAAAAAATGAGAGAGTCTTGTTGGTGAAAACCCTCACGGGCACCGTAAGGCGAAGGTGAGTTTCCAGATGAGCAAATGAAACAAGTCTATGGTTGAGAGCTGCTCAAAACATGGCAAGACGAGCGAGGTTTGGGTTTTTGGTAAATATTCAGGTTGTGGAAGTCCAGAACAGCAAATGTGGCAATTGAAAGTGGATTGGTTGGACAGACTAGGCCGGTTAATCCAAAATGCATGGCAAAACCAGTGGCACCAGTTGTTCCGCTCAGATAAGTCTTCCTCTCTTCCTTTTTCATTACAAATCATCCATTTCAGAGTCTTTCCATCTTTAACCTTCAAGTTCATTGCATTTCATTCTCTTGGAGTCTGTCTATAGGATGTTTCAGTGTCAGTTCTATTCAAAAACAAAAGAAGGATGTCAAGGCTAACTACCAGCTTCCCCGTTGTACGTCACAACAGGATTGGAAAATATCAAAAGAAAAGTAAGATGTGAAGGACCACTAGAAGTTCCATCGGTAGGCTAATCAGATAATTGTGAGGAAGAGGCAAAGTGTAAAATAGAAGGGTCAGAAACACAAACACAGCAATACGGGATATAACATTTGGGTCGTCAAAGTTAGGGGGTTGAAAGTCAGTCAGGAAGTCGAGACGTTTCAAGGCAAGTCCAGGGAAACAAGTTCGAGCAGAGTCAGAAGCAGGAACATACCCAGCAAGAATGCCAGCAACTAACCACCATTTTATATTAACAAATCTTTCTTTGATTGAGACAGGAGCAGAAGATTTCTCTTTGTTTTGCCTATTTTGCTACAAGTAGGCGCCCACCTGGAGAACAAGGGAATACATTTCAGGCTCAACAGTCAAGCGCCCACCTGGAGAACAAGGGAATACATTTCAAGTTCAAAAATCAGGCGCCCACCTGAAAAATAAGGAAGCGCAAGGCAAAATTTTCAAGTTTTAATACTTGTAGCATAACGAGCCCAGTCATCAAACTGGAGCAGAACATTTTCTTTGTTTGTCTATTTTGATGAAGTCAGGCGCCCACCTGGAGAACAAGGGAATACATTTCAAGTTTTAGCGGTCAGGCACCCACCTGGAGAACAAGGGAGTACATTTCAAGCTCAGCAGTTAGGAACCCACCTGGAGAACAAGGGAATACATTTTAAGTTCCAGCAGTCAGGCGCCCACCTGGAAAATAAGGGAGGTACAGTGCAAATTTTTCAAGTTTTAATATTTGCTAACATAACGCGCCCAATCATCAAACTGGGGCAGGAAATTTTCTTTGTTTGTCTATTTTATTGAAGTCAGGCGCCCACCTGGAAAACAAGCCCCACCTGGAGAACAAGGGAATACATTTCAAGCATTGCAGTCAGGAGCCCACATGGAGAACAAGGGAATACCTTTCAATTTTCAGTAGTCAGGCGCCCACCTGGAGCATAAGGGAAGTACAATTCAAATTTTAGCTTTAAATTTTTTACATTTGGTAACATGCTGTACCCAGCCGCCTAACTGGGGGCAGAAAATTTTTCTTTATTTTGTCTGTTTTGTTGCAATCAGGAGCCCACCTGGAGAACAAGGGAATACTTTTCAATTTCAGCAATCAAGAGCCCACCTGGAGAACAAGGGAATACTTTTCAAGTTCAGCAATCAGGAGCCTACGTTTCAAGTTCAGCAGTCAGGCGCCCACCTGGAGAACAAGGGAAGTACAATTCAAATTTTAGCTTTTAGTTTTAATATTTGATAACATGATGTGCCCAGTCGTCAAATTGGGGCAGGAAATTTTCTTTGTTGTCTATTTTGTTGCAGTCAGGAGCCCACCTGGAGAACAAGGGAATACTTTTCAAACGTTGCCGTCAGGAGCCCACCTGGAGAACAACGGAATACGTTTCAGCGTCAGTAGTCAGGAGCCCGCCTAAAGAATAGAGGCACATATTTCAAACTTCAGCAGTCAAGCATCACTCGGAGGAATGGTAGAACATCTCCGATCACAATGCAAGGCAACAACGCAAGAATTCCATCGGAAGAATACAAGTTCAAGGCAACACAAGAGCAAGTTTGAAGACATAGATAGGACTTTTGTAATCCATAGATCATGGCGTAGTATAGCTTCTTTTTATTTTTGACACGGTGTAATAAGGAGGTCAGCGAGCAGTAGCAGCAGCAACAACAGTGAAATCACAGCTCCTGGTAGTTCCGGCTACCAAACCTTCCCGAACTACACTGACCTGATTCCTTTTTAGCCAAGGATATGTAGGCAACCTTTGAAGCAGGGTTCGGTCAGACGGTTTTCAAAAAATGCTTCACATGGAATATGCGAACGGGCAAAAATCACTCGTTTTCGCTCACTTATCTTTGCACGAAAACTCTTCGTGTTTCCGGGCAAAGAGGGGCAGCTATGAGCATGTGGTTTTTTCCCTAAGCAAATTATTCCCAAAAATTCAAACAAAATAATTTCTTTATTATTTTACAATTTTTGTGTTATTTTCTGTTAATTGTTTGCATTTTATTTGTACATTTTAATTCATATGAAAAATACAAAAATACATTTGGCATCTGTTTGGGATTTAATTTCATATTTTTAGTATTAGTTAGTAGTTAAAATTGTTTACATATAAAGAAAATGACAAAAATGGTTATTTGCATTTTTATTTTTATTTTTAATTAGTAGAATTTATCTTAATTTTTAGTTTAAAATTAGGAATTAAATAAATATCATATTAGAGTCAATTGGATATTTGATTTTATTCTTTGTCATTTTTAACAAAATCAAAATATAAAAAAAAATAATAAGGAAAAAGAGAAAAGAAATCAATTTGAAATAAAAGGAAAACAATTGAAAAAAGAAGAAAAGGTCTTAATTAGAACCAAATTTGGGCAATTTGGTATTTAATCCGCCTGGCCCAGGTTAATTTTCCCAACCCAATTTAGTGTTCCCTCGCCCAGGCCCAATTAACCCAACTCGTCCAAATTTCCATACCCCTGAAAGGACGTCGTTTAGGCGAGGGCTAATCCGGGCCCTTCAATTCCCTTCAATCCAACAGTTCATAAGACCATTACATTTTGAATATAATTTTTCGAAATAATAAAGAGCCCTAAAACATGTCCGTCTTCCTCGTACCCCTCACATGTAACACCACTGGTGGAGCCGCCGCCGACGAACACCACCTTCTCCAATCAACCCTAAAATAATACCATAACTTCCTCTTCTCCTCCTCTACCAGAATCCATTGCCCTTTTCTTTCAAATCTCACCAGAGCTCGTCAAATCTTCGTCGGAAAGTTTTCCGGCCAAGACGTTACCTATCCCAAATCGCACCAAAATAACACCACAGGATTGCCTCATCATCCTCTACCCAACCACCCTAACTTCATCCCTCAAACATGGACGGAAAGCTTCGAATTTCAATTTTTAGATTTTTCGGCCAGAACCCTAAATGCCCAAACGCATGCAATTAACACCATAGGGTCCCTGGGCCTCCTTCGTAAAGATTTGCTCATCAACAAAACCCAAACGTCTCCAGGAATGGCTGAATTTGGAGTTTGAGAGTTAACCGTAGTTCGAGCCATGGCAGTAAGCGTTGCTTTTCCGCTTAATTCTTTTATTTTTTGTTCTTTGATCATATTCATTAATTTCCAGTTTAAGATGTAGTTTGAGTTCTGTTAGATTTTTTATTTCAATTTCATGTCTGATTTTTATCTACTTAGATTTCAATTCATCTTGTTTTCTAGTTTAGTTTGATTACTAGCATGATTTCTTTGGAATAAATTCATTACGGTTAAAGTTAGTTTGGTAATTGATTAATTCTGTTAGATAAATTTGGATGTTAGTTTGACTGGGTTCCAATAGTTCCCTGATTTGTGTTTTAAATTCATTATTTCATTAGCTGAATACTTTGGAGACTGTTAGTTAACTAGATAACCATAGTTAGAATTGGGCAGGGTTAGACTAATTTAGTAGTTTCAAATAAGTTCAAGGGTATTTCGGGTAATTGGTAAGGTGCAGAAATGTTGTAGATCACATCTGAAATTCCTAGAACCTTCTAGATAGAGGTATACTTAGAGTTTTAGGAAATTTGAGGCACTAATTTGTGTAACAAGGCAAAAATAGTAAGGGTTTAAATAGAAATAAAATGGGGGCTTCTTTGCAAATACAAATCTAAGACCCCCTTGGTTGTGCCTATAAAAGGCAGCCTAATGCCTTGTGTGAGGGGCTCTCTTTTCGGCCATCAAACAATTCCCTCCAATAGCACTCGCTCTCTCTAGTTTTCAGATCTAGGTTGAAATCCAAATATTCAAAAATTCAAAGAAAAATCAGAAAACAGAAAACAAAATCAAAAACAAAATTCACTGTTTCATTGCTTAGTTAGGTTCATTTCTTGTTCTACCGGAATCTCTCCATCTGGGCTCTAATTCTGAGTTTTGTAAAGAGCATTCAGAGTTATTTGATAGCTGGTTCGAAAGAATTTGGGGTCTATTTGAATTGGTTTTGGTTAAGTTTTATCTTAGTGAAGCTTCAGACACCTTTAAGTTCAGTTTCGAAGGAATTTGAGTGCATTTGCGAGTCATTGTGCTGTTATTTGGGTCATTTGCTTTGCTGTTGGTTTTCTGTTGGAACTTCCTGTTTGATTTGGGTTTAAATTACTCTGGTTGCTGATATCTGTTGATTGCTGGCCAGTAACTGTGATATTTGCTGCTGATCCTTGCTTCTTCCTTGTACTTCGATTCCAGGTACATGTTCTATTACCTACAAGCTCATGAATATGGAGTGAAATGTTGTTAGAGAAGGAGTTTTCATGCTATGTATTAATGTTAGAGTTAAATCAACATATTTATTTGAATTATTAGGTGTAAATTGGACTGTATGAATTGAAGGAACATTGAACTCATGTTTGTTCATTGGAATTGTTAAATGTGTGTTTGCATATGTAGAGATGCTTATAGATTTAGTTTTGTTAAGTACTAGTGGTAGTTGTCCCTGTTGAAATAATGGAATAGTGCATGTGATTTGAAGTGGCTGTATGAGAATTTGAAGGCATAACGTTAAGAGTAGTAGAATAATTGACTGATTTGAAATTCAAACTAATGAGTAGCAGGACTTGGAATCTGCAGTTAATTACTATCCCAATTCATGTTTGTCCTTCATTTAGCTAAGATGTGTGGTTTCCAATGCCATTGAAATAATTCTACTAGAGTATCGAATTTAATCCTGTTAGTATTGCTTTTATAGTTTTCAATTTGACTTCACCCTTTACAACATTTGAGATCTTGTTGGTAGGTAAATAGATAGGATAAGTTGTCACTTGTATCATGGATTGTTGAAATAAGGATATAAAGTAAACTAGAGATAAACACAAACTGATTTTATTACTTGAATTAGAGTACATTGAATTGCACAGAAACAAGCCGATTCGTTTGGGACTGAATGGGCCACTCAGACTCGCGTGAGTGTCGCGTATTGCTTCTATCCAGGCTCGAACTTGGGTTTGCTGGTACACAGTTGTGAGGGTGTGAATTGGGCCTTCCCCCAAGGGTCCAGCAATCTCACATTTGGAGTCTGTTAAGTATCCCCATGGGCCTACTTTTAAAGCAGTTTTCTCATAAGCTTTGGGCCATGATGCAAACTAATTAGGATTCCTTTTCTTCATTTTAGAGACAATAAAATAGAAAAAAATCGTAGTTACTCTAGGATTGACCTTTAAATAAAAATGTTGAGACGAGCCTCGCCGAATAAAAATGTACAAATTGCGGGGCCCTCATTCAAATGCTTAACTAAATTTTAGAAATTCGGGGTAGGCCGTTTAGCGAATTTTTATGCCCCCCCCCCCC
>MU681325.1:100937-122163 GCA_026770625.1 Nicotiana glauca
TTTTTGCTTCCTAGTATTTTTCTTTTCCTAAGTTAGTTGGACTTGTTGTCCAAAGTAGTTTAGGACTTTATTTCCTTGTTTCTTAGCCTTAATTTCATGACCCCTCTATATAAAGGGGTATCTTCTTTGTTTTTAGACTTAGATTATTCAGATTATTAACAACAAAAATTGTGAGATTTTTCTTGCACTCTTGTGTGTGGCTACTCTTGGATTTATCTTCAACCTTCAAGACTCAACTTAAGGTGGTAAGATTAAACTCTTTCGAAATCTTAGATCACTTCTAGGTATTCAAGAAAGGTGATAAATTTAGGCTTATTGTTGTTCTTGTTATTCTAAAGGGTCGGGTTTCACAATCTATCTCTTATTTTTAAGTCTCTACCAAAGGCGATTAGTTCTTCGTTAGCTAATTGTTGTTGTTAGGATTCAACTTCAAGAATAGACTTATTGAATTCAAGAAACTCTGTCTTGAATTCAATCTATCTTTAATTTCTGCCTTTTTCGTTTCTTTATTTTCTTTTAGCTTCCGCATGTTTCTTGATTTTATTTAGTAATTCTTGAATCCCCTATCGTGTTGTTATTAGTACAGCTGAGCTCCATTACAGTGCCCAAATCTGGTTTATAACACCTTCCATATTTCTATGGCGGTTTGGGAGTAGAGAATAGATTCAGCAATGTCCTTAGAGAGTGAGTTGAGAATCCAGGAGATTACTATGTTATTACATTTGCTCCAAGACTTGTAGTGAGCTGAAACATCAGATGGCTCAGTAGAAGACCCATCAATGAAACCAGGCTTGTTCATGGATGAAAGGGCAATGACAATCGCCCTACTCCATCCTGCATATCCTTTCCCATCAAAAGGAGAGTTCACCGGATCATTCCAGGTGAATCAAATGGGTGTAAGTAATAAGGATTGGAGGAGTCAAGAATGGTTGAAGAAGAGGTACCAGAAAGTGAGTGGACTGATCGTCAGCAGAAGAAGCATTTGAAAAGAAAAACTGAAGATCTAAAAAAATGAGATTTTTTGAGCACCTAAAGCTCTGATACCATGTAGGACATCGCAGAATTTCGGAAGTTTTCTTTTCTATTAATTCTGTGTATCAAAGTCTATACATGGTATTGTATTTATATACAAAAGAGAAAGAGCAAAAAGAATATTCTCCCTAACTAACTTGTCACAGTTGTCCTATATATGATTGGCTGTGTGATAACTAAATTTGTTTTATGTATAGAATAATTACAAAAAAGGAAACATTTATATCCAAATACGTGTGTGTATTTTAGAAGTATCCAGTGTAACATTTGTTACATTCTTTTCCTTTTGGGCTGCATTCTTCTTCTATTGGGTTGTATATTGGTAAATTGTTGGGCCTGCTCAGGAAGTCCAAAACTTCTGGCCCGTTTGCTTTTATAATTTCAGACAAGTCCGAATCAATCCGTTCCTTAAACTTGTCAAACTATTTTTCTTTTTCATTCGATACAATCAAAGCCCTAATTTTTCTTTCATCTTCCTTGATTCTTTGTCGATTAGAAACATGAACATCATTGTCAACAGATTGAAAAAAGTGATGCAAAAAAGAAAAATTTCGAAAAAGATGAAGAGCTAGTGTGTCCTAGCCGACGGACCACTTAAGGTTGAGTTAGGGTGACTATTTTAAGGCCCTTTTAAAAGAGGGGATCGTCCTAGCCACCAAATTTTATGGCCCATAAGGCTTGGCTTGGTTGGGCTGGACCCATTTTGACAGCTTAATCAAGGGACCTTTTTATGGACTATATAAAACATTGAGGACGAAATCGAGATAAATAAAAAACCAAAAGGGACCAAATTGAATGTAGGTCAGTCGATAAGGACCAAAAATAAAACCGACCAAAAATAGAAGCAAGCGGTGAAATCACATTTTGCATATCCTTATTACTACTGCTTAGAGCCCATTTCAATTAGCTGACTCTAAGTAGCTGATAAGCATTAGGTGCTGAAAAATATTTTTTAGTGGTGAAACTGATTTAACAAATAAGCAGTTACGTGTTTGGATACAAGTGCTGAAATTAATAATAAGGTGCTGCAGTATTTTATAAAGAAGTGTTGATAAGCTATTTTTCTGTTAAAATGGCTTAAATAACCTTAGAACTGTTTGCACGTATAAGGGAGTAATTTCTTCAAAATTTTAGATTCCAGAATGATTCAAATACAAAATATTCTATTTGTCATTTTATTTTAAATACAATTGTTAGATAAGATAACTTTTATGATAAATGTAATTTATTTTATGATAAACATATAATCATAAGTTATTTAATAATTAATAATTTGACAAAAGTTTCTCAGTAAAAAATAAACCTAAATAGGACAAAATATCTGAAGAGAGACAAACACTATCTTCATCACCACAACACATAGAAAGCAATACACCAAAAATTTAATATATCCTCATTCATTACATACAATTCAAAGATTAACACGCAATCACATAGATACAAATATGCAAAGGAACAGAGAATTTGCTTATCTTAAATAGTCAATAAAAATTGCAGACTTGAAGAAGCATGGGGAGGGTGGTTTAGGTTGAAACAATACTTGAGGCAGTGAGTATCGATATAAGAGTTTTGTTTTTAAAAAAGGAATATTTTAAGGATAAAATAATAAAAATTTTAATCAAACTTAAAGTGTTTATAAGTTAAAAGTTCATAAGTTGGGGTGACCGGCTTATGTCTTTTGGTTTTTTTGGGCTTATAAGCATTTTAACTTGGAGCTTTGACACAGTTACCTACAAAAACAAAACTATACACCCTTATCTACCTATTTATTTTTTTACCCATAAACTAATTACATTTCCTACCCATAATAGTTTTTGTGGAGAATTTTTTCTTTATTCTCCAATTTTCTTTATTTCTTTTCTTCTTTTTTTTCTTTTCTCCTTTTATTTTTTCTCATTTTCTTCTTCTTTTTTCTTTTTTCCTTTTCTAATTTTATTTTACTTTTTTTTATTATTTTTCTCTTCATAATTTAATTTCATTTACCGTTTCACTATTTTTTATTATTCTTTTTTATACAATAAGAAAAAATAACTGATATAGTAACTATTTGTTCACCTTTTTTAATATAACTAGTACAATATACCGTCTACTTTTTTTCTTTCTTTCTCGTTTATTAAATTCAATTATTAAACTAAAATAATATTAGTTGTCACTTGATCTAATTCACTGAATATTACATTGATTGCTGCTGAACACCATAAATTACATAATCAGATTCTAAGAATCAACATGTGATTGCCATACAAACCTTGATCTACTTTCCTATAAATATCAGCACACAATCTACCATTAGTAGTAATACAACCAGTTATAGAGCAAGAAAACATAAGCTACGACAACCAAATCTCCATATATACTAGGTAGAATAAAAATGATAATAAAATATTAAAAAATGCAACAAAAGTATAAGTAGCAAAAAAGACTTCTAGTACCATGTGATACCAATATAGTATATACGTATACCAACAGAGCATGTGATTTCTCTAGAATTGTGACGACCCAAAGGGGTCATCACTTGTTTTCTTACCCATTTTATACTTTTGAGGCCTTGAAAACCTCATTTAGGGTTGCCTCGATTTGCGTGCACAGTTCGGGCGCATAGCCGGAAAGCTTAAATATGAATTATGTGAGAAAAATGCTAAATTTTGATATTAAACTGAAAAAATTTGACTTCGGTCAATATTTTGGGTAAACGGACCTGGACTTGTGATTTGACGGTCCCGGAGGGTCTGTAGGAAAATGTGGGACTTAGGCGTATGCCCGGAATCGAATTTCGAGGTCCCAAGTCCGAGAAATAAATTTTTGTGAGAAATTATTTTCTGGAAATAATTAAGAAAATTGGAAATAAAATTTGATTAAAAGACTATGGTATCGCGCCCGTATTTTAGTTTCGGCGGTCGGTACAAGTCTTACATATGGTTTAAGCACTTTCTGCAAAGTTTGGTTGAAAACGGACGTCGTTTGACGTGTTTTGGACTTAAAATGGAAATTTGATATTTTATGAAGAATTTGAAAGAAATCATGAGTTTTGAGGCTTGATTCGATGTTTATGATGTTAATTTGGCGATTAGATCGCGCGAGTAAGTCCATAGGATATTTTTGAGGTTGTATGCATGTTTGGTTTGGAGCCCCGAGGGCTCGGGTGAGTTTTGGATAGGTGTGGGAATTTTGCTACTATAACTGACCTACAGGCTTCGCAATTGCGAAGCCTGGCTTGCAAATGCGAGCTCGTAATTGCGAAGGGTCAGCTCACAAATGCGAGAATTTGCCAGGCCTGAAACCATCGCAAATGCGACATTGAGCCTCGCAAATGCGAAGGCTGGGGTTCCGCAAATGCGACCTTATGGTTCGCAAATGCGAACCTCCCAATTTTCTTCATAGTTCGCAAATGCGAACAAGTGTTCGCAATTCCCAGATTTGGCCGGGGTTCGCAATTGTGAACCCCAGTTCGCAATTACGATAACTGAGACCTAGAAATTTCATACTTAGTCGAATTTCCATCATTTTTCACCATTCTTTCAAGACCCAAACCCCATAGGCAATTTTTCAAGGACAAAACTTCTTCCAAATCATTTGTAAGTCAATTTTTACTTAATATTTTCAATCATTTGCATCATTTAACATATTTTCCACTTAAAATCAATGAATTTCGTGGGTGAAATTGGGGGTTTGGGGTAGAACCTAGGCTTTTCTAAAATTGGGGATTTGGACCTCAATTTGA
This sequence comes from Nicotiana glauca, assembly GCA_026770625.1. Lineage (NCBI taxonomy): Eukaryota > Viridiplantae > Streptophyta > Magnoliopsida > Solanales > Solanaceae > Nicotiana > Nicotiana glauca. The sequence goes on from MU681325.1 coordinate 105,691, forward strand.
GGTCCGATTTCAAAACAAATCATATATTTGGGTTCGTGGGAGAATGAGTAACCGGGTTTTGGTTCGAACCCCGATTTTTGATCACGTTGGCCTGAGGGGCATTTTGGTTATTTTGCCTAAATTTGCGTCTTAGCTTTAAATTAAATAGTGGAATCAGTTGTTTGAGATGTTATTTACGAGATGTAATTGAAATGAATAGATTTGGGCCATTTGGAGTCGGATACTCGTGGCAAAGGTGTGGTTTTAAGTTGAATTTGGAGCTGGTTTGAGGTAAGTGGCTTGTCTAACCTTGTGTGGGGGACCTTTCCCCTTAGGATATGCTATTTGGTAATTGAATGCCTTGTACGTGAGGTGACGAGTGCGTACTTGAGCTAATTGTTGAAAACCCAATTTTTACTTAAGATATTGAGACTGAGTTCTTTCGAATTGGCTTATTCCTACTTGCAATTATAACCTGTGTTAGATTAGAAAAGCATGTTTGGTTGATTTAAATTGCCTATTTGCTTAAGTTGCCTTAACTGTACTACCTGAAGCATGTTAGGCTAGCACTACCTGTTGTTTGTACCTTCATACTTCATTTCTGATTATCTTCTGGTTGTGGTTGCGCATTTACATTGAGGCTACGGATGTGGGATTTCGGTAATTCCCCCCTTGTTTGTTTACTTTGGGACTACGGGTTAGATTCCCGGTAGATCCCCCCTGCACTCTTACTTTGGGACTACGGGTTAGATTCCCGGTAGATCCCCCCGCACATTAATAATTGGACTACGGGATAGTATCCCGAGAGATCCTTCGGATATTCTCATATGATGGACTACGGGATGGTATCCCAGGAGATCCTCGGACAGTTGATGCAATGGACTATAGGACGGTATCCTGGGAGATCCTAGTTGTTGGTACTGATATTGAGTTGTTTACCTCTGTGTTACCTTATTCTCTGCGTGCTATTGTTGCTTCGTATAACTTGTTTTACTTCATAATTTTATTCGTTATTTCTGTTTATTTCATGTTGTTGCAAGGTTTATTATTATATTTTATCTCAGTAGGGCCATGACCTTCCTCATCCCTACCCAACCGAGGTTAGGCTTGGCACTTACTAAGTACCGCTATGGTGTACTCATGCCTCTTCTGCGCATGTTTTTCATGCGCAGCCCGGGTACTTCATCTCAGGCACACTATCCTTAAGGCCAGGAGAGCTACAGAGACTTTGAGGTACTTCTGCAACGTCCGCAAACCTAGGAGTCTCCCTCTTTACTCTATCTGTAGTATTTAGCCTTCTTTCGTACTTTTGTTTAGACAAATTCTGGAGATTAGAGCCGTATATTACTTTTCATTAGCTTGTGTTCCCGTGAGTTTCCAGGTTTTGGGGTGTTATAGTAGACTTTTGCATTTATTTTGAGTTGTATATGCCGAGCGACAATTATATACAGATTTCTTTCAGTTGTTCAGTTTTAATTAATTATTCCGCAAGTTATGTTGTTTTCCTCATTTTAGGCTTACCTAGTTATAGGAACTAGGTGCCATCACGACATGTTCATCGAGGGTGAACTGGGGTCGTGACAAGTAGGTATCAGAGCTCTAGGTTCATAGGAGTCACGGGAGATAGGCCGGTTTATTAGAGTCTCGCTGATCGGTACGGAGACGTCTATACTTATCTACGAGAGGCTATGTAACTGTTAGGAAAATTTCCACTCCATTTGATATCCTTGTCGTGCGATATTTTACATCACAAAATTCTAAACTTCTATCTTCTATTCTCTCACAGATGGTGAGGACACACGCTACTCGGGATGATCAGGCACCCGCACCCCCTACTGCAGCCGTCAGAGGTCGGGGTCGGGGTAGAGGTCCAGGATGCGCAGGTGGTGCAGCCAGAGCACCTGTGCGAGCTACTGCCGAGGCACTACCAGCAGATCCAGCTGGAGCCCAGGCACCTGGCACGCCTAATATTGCCACTACTACTCCAGCTCTCCAGGAGACTTTGGCTCAGTTCATGAGTATGTACACCACCTTGGCTCAGGCAGGGTTGCTTCCCCTTGCTGCAGCCACATCCCAAGCTGAGGGAGGAGCACAGACTCTCGCAGGTTGAGCAGGCTCCTGAGATTATTCCCGCACCGCCTGCAGCGCCAGTTCAGCCCGAAGATAGGTCAGTTGCTTCAGAGGACGAGCAGCGGAGACTTGAGAGGTTCAAGAAGTATGATCCCCCCAGTATTCATTGAATTAGCATCAGATGATGCCTTGGGATTTCTAAAGGAGTGTCACTGTATTCTTTGCACTATGGGCATAGTGGAGTCCAGCGGGGTTCCTTTCACTGCCTTCCAGCTTCGGGGAGCCACCTATGATTGGTGGTGCACTTATGAGATAGACAGTCCGGCCGAGGCTGCCTCACTGACCTGGACCCAGTTCTCAGATATGTTTGTGAGAGAGTTTGTTCCCAGAGTCTCAGGGACGCATGGCGCGCAAAGTTTGAGCATTTGCGCTAGGGTGCTATGATCGTTTCGGAGTATGCTATCCGCTATACCAGGTTGGCTAGACATCCACCGACCTTGGTTGCTACAGTTCGGGAGAGAGTTTGCAGGTTCATTAAGGGTTTTATCCCACCCATCAGATCTAGCATGGCTCGAGAGTTAGAGATGGACATTCCTTATCAGCAGGTAGTGAGCATTGTTAGGAGGATTGAGGGTATGCTCGCCAGGGAGCGAGGGGAGAGGAAGGCCAAGAGGTCTCGAGAGTCGGGTCACTACTCTGGTGCCCGTACCCCAGCAGCAGGTCGTTATGGCAGAGGTTATGTGGATCACCCCGTTCATTCAGCTCTTCCAGCAGCTAGCAGTGCTCCAGCTCCGCCTATACCCTAGGAGCCTTATTATGCACCTCCAATTTCTAGCGCACCTCCTGCGCGGGGTGCTTCCAAAGGTCAGTCCAATAGACCCAACCCTAGTCAGTCACAGCCATCGTGCCCTCCCAGAGCTTGTTTCGAGTGTGGTGATACACGCCATATGGTTAGGGACTGCCCCAGACTTGGTAAGGGTGCATCTTCATAGATTACTCAGCCACAGCGTGCTCCTCAGGGTTCTCAGGCCATGGTTACAACTCCGGCTGCTACCCCACCTACCAGCCGGCTAGGGGCGGAGGTCAGGGAGATAGAGGTCGCCCTCGAGAGAGGGGCCGGGCTAGATATTATGCTATTCCTGCTCGTAGCCTCCGACTCCCTCATTACAGGTATTATACTGGTTTGTCACAGAGAGGCATTGGTTCTATTCGATCCGGGCTCTACTTATTCTTATGTGTCTTCTTACTTTGCTCCGCATTTGGGTGTGCCTTAGGATTCTTTGAGTGCCCCTATTTATGTTTCTACTCCTGTGGGGGATTCTTTTTGTTGTGGACCGTATTTATCGGTCGTGTTTGGTTACTATTCATGGTTTTGAGACCAGAGCGAATTTATTGTTACTCGGTATGGTTGATTTTGACATTATTTTAGGCATGGACTAGCTGTCGCCCCATTTTGGTATTTTTAATTATCATGCCAAGACCGTGACGTTGGCTATGCCAGGTATTCCGCGTGTTGAGTGGAGTGGTACTTTAGATCACACTCCCAGTAGAGTTATCTCTTTTCTTAAAGCTCAGCGTATGGTTGAGAAGGGGTGTGCCGCGTATTTAGCTTATGTGAGAGATGTCAGTGTTGATACCCCTTCTGTTGATTCAGTTCCAGTGGTACGGGATTATCCCGATGTGTTTCCAGCTGATCTTCTGGGCATGCCGCCCGATAGAGATATTGATTTTGGCATTGACCTGTTGCCGGGCACTCAGCCTATTTCTATTCCTCCGTATCGTATGGCTCTTCCTGAGTTGAAGGAATTGAAGGATCAGTTGCAGGAATTGCTTGATAAGGGTTTTATTCGATCCAGTGTTTCACCGTGGGGTGCTTCTATTTTGTTTGTGAAGAATAAGGATGGTTCTATGCGTATGTGTATTGATTATCGCCAGTAGAACAAGGTTACAGTGAAGAACCGTTATCCTTTGCCTCATATTGATGATCTGTTGGACCAGCTTCAGGGCACACAGGTGTTTTCTAAGATTGACTTGCGCTCAGGTTACCATCAGTTGAAGATTCAGGAGCCAGATATCCCGAAGACTGCCTTCAGGACTCGGTATGGTCATTACGAGTTCCTTGTTATGTCATTTGGGCTGACCAATGCCCCAGTAGCTTTCATGCATTTGATGCATAGTGTGTTCAGGCCATATCTTGACTCATTCGTTATTGTTTTTATTGATGATATTATGGTGTATTCCCGGAGTCGGGAAGATCATGAGCAGCACCTGAGGACCGTGCTTCAGATCCTGAGAGAGAGAAGAAGTCATATGCAAAGTTCTCAAAATGTGAGTTTTGGTTGAGTTCGGTGGCATTCTTAGGCCACGTGATTTCGAGCGAGGGCATTTGGGTAGATTCGAGGAAGATAGATGTCGTGCAGAGTTGGCCCAGGCCATCCTCATCTACAGAGATTTGCAGTTTCCTTGGTTTGGCGGGCTACTACCGTCGTTTCATGGAGGGGTTTTCATCGATTGCGGCCCCTATGACTAGATTGACCCAGAAAGGTGGCCCATTTCAATGGACAGAGGAGTGTGAAGCGAGCTTTCAGAAGCTCAAGACAACTTTGATTATAGCCCCAATTTTGATATTGCCTACCGGTTCGGGGTCTTATACTGTTTATTATGATGCCTCGAGAGTTGGCCTTGGAGCGGTGTTGATGCAGGACGATAGGGTGATTGCCTACGCGGCCAGACAGTTGAAGATACATGAGAAGAACTACCCTGTCCATGACCTTGAGTTAGCTACTATTGTTCATGCCTTGAAAATCTGGCATCATTATTTGTACGGTGTGCCTTGTGAGATCTATACTGACCACCGGAGTTTGTAGAACTTGTTCAAGCAGAAGGATCTAAATTCACACCAGAGGAGATGGTTGGAGTTGCTAAAGGACTATGACATTACTATTCTGTATCACCCGAGCAAGGCCAATGTGGTGGCGGATGCCTTGAGTCGCCAGGCGGAGAATTTGGGGAGTTTCGCATATTTACCAGCTTCAGAGAGGCCTATGGCGATGGATGTTCAGGCCTTAGCCAGCCAGTTTGTGAGATTGGATCTTTCAGAGTCCAGTCAGGTTCTAGCTTGTGTGGTTTACCGGTCTTCCCTATTTGATCGTATCAGGGAGTGGCAGTATGATGACCCTCATTTGCTTGTCCTTAAGGACAAGGTCCAGCGCGGTGATGCTAGAGATGTGACCATCAGAGATGACGGGGTATTGAGGATGCAGGGCCGGATTTGTGTGCCCAATATTGATGAGCTTCGAGAGTTGATTTTAGCAGAGGCCTACAGTTCGCGGTATTCCATCCATTCGGGTGCCGCAAAGATGTATCAGGACTTGAGGCAGCACTATTGGTGGAGGCGGATGAAGAAAGATATAGTTAGGTATGTGTCTAGATGCCTCAACTGCCAGTAGGTGAAGTGTGAGCACCAGCGACCGGGTGGGTTGCTTCAGCAAATAGAGATTCCGGAGTGGAAATGGGAGCGCATCACCATGGACTTTGTATCTGGACTCCCACGGACCTTGAAGAAGTTTGATGCCATTTGGGTCATTGTGGATCGGCTGACCAAGTCCGCTCATTTCATTCCTATGTGTACCACTTATTCATCGGAGCAGTTGGCGGAGATTTATATCCGGGAGATCGTCCATCTGCATGGTATTCCAGTTTATATTATTTCAGACAGAGGTACTCAGTTTACATCGCGATTCTGGAGAGCCGTGCAGCAGGAGTTAGGTACTCGGGTGGAGTTGAGCACAGCATTTCACCCCCAGACGGACGGACAGTCCGAGCGCACTATTCAGATTCTTAAGGATATGCTCCATGCGTGTGTGATTGAGTTTGGAGGATCTTGGGATTAGTTCTTGCCTTTAGCGGAGTTTGCCTACAACAACAGCTACCAGTGGAGTATCCAGGATGGCTCCTTATGAGGCTTTATATGGTAGACGGTGTCGATCTCCGGTTGGATGGTTTGAGCCGGGGGAGGCTCGGTTGTTAGGTACGGATTTGGTTTAGGAGGCCTTGGACAAGGTCAAGATCATTCAGGATAGGCTTCGTTCAGCTCACTCTAGGCAGAAGAGTTATGCAGATCGCAAAGGTTTGAGATGTAGCATTTATGGTTGGGGAGCAGGTATTGCTCCGAGTATCGCCTATGAAGGACGCGATGAGATTTGGGAAGAAGGGCAAGCTTAGCCCTAGGTACATTGGTCCTTTGAGATTCTTGACTGAGTGGGAGAGGTGGCTTATAGACTCGCAATGCCGCCTAGCTTATCAACCATGCATCTAGTTTTTCATGTATCCATGCTTCGGAGGTATCACAGCGATCCAGCCCACGTGTTAGATTTCAGCACTGTCCAGTTGGACAAGGACTTGTCCTATGAGGATGAGCCGGTAGCTATTCTGAATCGGCAGGTTCGTCAGTTGAGATCCAAGAGATTTCCTTCTGTTCGTGTCCATTGGAGAGGTCAGTCTCCTGAGGCATCGACCTGGGAGTTCGAGTCTGATATGCAGAGCCGTTATCCTCACCTTTTTCCCGACTCAGGTACTTTTTTCTTTTGTCCGTTCGAAGACGAACAGTTATTTTAGTGGTGGAGGATGTGACGACCCAAAGGGGTCATCAATTGTTTTCTTATCCATTCTGTAATTCTGAGGCCTTAAAAACCTCATCTAAGGTTGTCTCGATTTGCGCGCATAGTCAGGGCACATAGCCGGAAAGCTTAAATATGAATTCTATGAGAAAAATGCTAAATTTTGATATTAAACTGAAGAAATTTGACTTCGGTCAACATTTTGGGTAAACGGACCCGGACCCATGATCTGATGGTCCCGGAGGGTTCGTAGGAAAATATGGGACTTGGGCGTATGCCCGTAATCGAATTCCGAGGTCAAGTCCGAGAAATGAATTTTTGTGAGAAATTGTTTTTTGGAAATAATTAAGGAAATTGGAAATGAAATTTGATTAAAAGACTATGGTATCGGGCCCGTATTTTGGTTCCGGCGCCCGGTACAAGTCTATGTATGGTTTAAGCGCTTTCTATAAAGTTTGGTTGAAAACGGACGTCGTTTGACGTGTTTTGGACTTAAAATGGAAATTTTATATTTTATGAATAATTTGGAAGAAATCATGAGTTTTGAGGCTTGATTCGATGTTTATGATGTTAATTTGGCAATTTGATCGCGCGAGTAAGTCCGTAGGATATTTTTTAGGTTGTGTGCATGTTTGGTTTGGAGCCCCGAGGGCTCGGGTGAGTTTTGGATAGGTGTCGGAGTGCTTTTTCAACCTTGGGAATTTTGCTGCTATAACTGACCCTGGATCGCAAATGCCAGAATTTGCCAGGCCTGAAACCATCGCAAATGCGAAATTGACCTCGCAAATGCGAAGGCTGGGGTTCCGCAAATGCGACCTTATGGTTCGCAGATGCGAACCTCCCAATTTTCCTCATAGTTCCCAAATGCGAACAAGTGTTCGCAATTCCTAGATTTGGTCGGGGTTCGCAATTGCGATAACTGAGACCCAGCAATTTCATACTTAGTCGAATTTCCACCATTTTTCACCATTCTTTCAAGACCCAAACCCCATAGGCGATTTTTCAAGGACAAAACTTCTTCCAAATCATTTATAAGTCGATTTTTACTTAATTCTTTCAATCATTTGCATCATTTAACATGTTTTTCACTTAAAATCAATGAATTTCATGGGTGAAATTTGGGGTTTAGGGTAGAACCTATGTTTTTCTAAAATTAGGGATTTGGACCTCAATTTGAGGTCCCGATTTCAAAACAAATCATATATTTGGGTTCGTGGGGGAATGGGTAACTGGTTTTTGGTTCGAATCCCGATTTTTTACCACGTTGGCCTGAGGGGTGTTTTGGCCATTTTACCTAAATTTGCGTCTTAGCTTTAAATTAAATAGTGGAATCAGTTGTTTGAGATGTTATTTACGAGATGTAATTGAAATGAATAGATTTGGGCCATTTGGAGTCGGATACTCGTGGCAAAGGTGTGGTTTTAAGTTGAATTTGGAGCCGGTTTGAGGTAAGTGGCTTGTCTAACCTTGTGTGGGGGACCTTTCCCCTTATGATATGATATTTGGTAATTGAATGCCTTGTACGTGAGGTGACGAGTGCGTACTTGAGCTAATTGTTGAAAACCCAGTTTTTACTTAAGATATTGAGACTGAGTTCTTTCGAATTTGCTTATTCCTACTTGCAATTATAACCTGTGTTAGATTAGAAAAAGCATGTTTGGTTGATTTAAATTGCCTATTTGCTTAAATTGCCTTAACTGTACTACCTGAAGCATGTTAGGCTAGCACTACCTGTTGTTTGTACCTTCGTACTTCATTTATGATTATCTTCTGGTTGTGGTTGCGCATTTACATTGAGGCTACGGATGTGGGATTTCGGTAACTCCCCCCTTGTTTGTTTACTTTGGGACTACGGGTAAGATTCCCGGTAGATCCCCCCTGCACTCTTACTTTAGGACTACGGGTTAGATTCCCGGTAGATCCCCCCTGCACATTAATAATTGGCCTACGGGACGGTATCTCGGGAGATGTCGACACCCCCTTTTCCTAAAGAGCAAAATCGGGTTCACGACATTTGGGAGGACAACTCTTTACCCACTTTGGGAATTGGGTTTTGAGAGTTTGGAGAGTTCCCACCTAATGATTATAGTGTATTAGGACACTTTAAAAGAAATAAATATAAAAAACCAGAGTTCAGGTAAGGATACAAGACATAAGCGAAAACTCATAAAACATGGCATAAACAGACAGATTCACACAAAGAAAGAAAAAAAAAGAAACGGAAATCGTTTTAAGATTTTGAAAGACCTAAATTGAAACAGCCTAGTTTTGGAAAGAAAATTAGGGAAAAGCTTTAAAGCCTCGAGTATAACACAGATCTATCACAGATCTAAGAAAATAAAAGAATAAGGAACCTCGAACAAGCTTTTAGGGTTTCTCAGAAACCCTAGCAATGAGAAGGCTTGGAAAGGATCTGGTCTCGAACAAACCATAGCTAGGCCTTTTAAAGCTCGAACATTTCGGAACGGAACCGGAGAGGCCATAGGACCTCAGATATGTAGAATATATGAACGGACATCTTTGAGGTTGGACCTCGAAAACACTGAACAACCATGATTTGGGGTGAAGGGAAGTGAGCACAGGCCGTCCATGGCCTGAGAAGCCAAGGACTCCGGTGAGAACTAGTCGGAGAAGACGCCAGAGGCGGCTAGGGTTTCGAGTGTTAGAGAGCATTTGAGGGAAGGAGAGGTTTCAGAGGCGGCTACATGAGAGGAATGAGAGATAGGGTTAGGGGTTTGGTGGGATTAAAAAGGAAAGAGTGAAGGAGGGTCGTTGATCAAAATGATCAACAGCCAAGATTAAATATAAAACCGGGCGGGTTTAGTTAATGGTTCAATGGGTCGGGGTAAGATTTGAATTGGGTTGTCAATTTGGGGCCCGATTTGGGGTCAATTGGGGGTTCAAAATAGGCTATCATTGAAAGTACTTGAGACCACAATTGAAATAGCTAGTTTCCTCTTTTGATTTTACAAAAATAGTAAAAGATGTTTTAAAATCAAATTAAAAGCACTGAGTTAATAAATAATATGTAAATATTAATTTAAAAAATATTGGGATTGATTTTGTAATTAAAATGCTATTAAATCTGAAAGTGGGTTAAAATTGCAATTACATACAATTTAGTTTTAAAAATACCAAATGAATTTGTAATAATATGCAAAAAATCATGTAAACTATATTTTGATGTAAATGTGAGAATAAAATGAATCATTCTCCAAAATGGCAAGTTTTGGGAATAATTATTGGGTCTTATGGTGTAAAAATAGGTCATAAATTAGTTTTGAAAATATTAAAAATGTCAAAACCTTCTGGGGTGCTTATATATGCACATATATACTATTTTGAAAGTATTTTGGGTATAAAAAAATATATAAGGAAAAATTGGGTATCAACAGCTGCCCCTCTTTACCCAAGGAGGATGAAAGAGTTGTCGGGTAAAGACAAGATGGCCAATTTTGACCGAATTGGCCGTTTCTAAAAGAATTCTGACTGAGCCCTGGCTTCTGAGCTGCCTACATATCCCTGGTTTTACAGGAATCAGGCCATATATAGTTCAGGAACCATTGACGGAATGTGTCGATGGAGATTCGAAAAGACGGACGCGATGATTGAAAAGGTGTTTGGAGTCGAATAGGTTGCGGAGAACCGGAGCGGGATCGATCCTGCTGAGACGGTCATTTGCTAGCTGGTGTACCTGCAAATGAGCAATGCGGCGTATATTGTGCATAATTAAAACATGATGCAAGTTCCCGTTGGACCATGAGTGTTGTCTTTGGACGGTTACGATGACGTCCTCAGACCATGATGTCCTGGGCCAGGAAGCGCAAAATTGAAGGATTCGCAGGCTATGAAATGATGTTCTCGGGCTATGATAATGGTGCCTCCTAACCATGATGCCTTTGAATAATGATGTGCAAGATATAAAGTGGGATCCTCAGGCCATGGCATGGTGTTCTCGGGCTATGAAGATGGTGCCTTCGAATGATGACGCCTTTGGATAGTTTGGCTATATTTCAGCCCATGAAATGCAAGATTTGGCGGTATTTCAGCCGACGCAAAAGCGTAAATGGCAATATTTCAGCCGACAGAAAAATTTAAATGCAGTGCGGCGATATTCCAGCCGATATGATAAGTAAAATGGCGATATTTCAGCCAATTTGCAAGATGTAAATGAAAGTGGCGGTATTTCAGCCATGTAAGAAAGATAAAGTGGCGGTATTTCAGCCATGCAAGTGAAGGTAGAGCTTAACCTCGGAAGGCAGAAAAGGTAGCCTTATGCAGATAATGCAGGATGGGAATCAGGTCAGGCGTAGTTCAAATTACATCATAAAGAAATCATAAATGGTTACACTGATTGGCTTCGGCCAGACTTCTCCGTCCATTTCTGCAAGAATAAGGGCTCCTCCAGTTAGAACCCGGTGAACCATGTACGGACCTTGCTAGTTGAGAGAGAACTTCCCCTTGGCTTCATCTTGATGCGGGAATATCTTCTTCAACACCAGCTGCCCTGGTGTAAATTTCCTTGGCTTAACTCTCTTGTTGAAGGCTCTGGACATTCTATTCTAATACAATTGACCGTGGCAAACTGCATTCATTCTTTTTCCATCTATAAGGGCCAACTGCTCGTAGCGACCTTTTACCCATTATGCGTCGTCCAACTCTGCTTCTTGTATGATCCTTAGGGAGGGAATCTCTACCTCGGTGGGAATGACCGCCTCTATACCATAAATTAGCATGTAGGGAGTTGCCCCGGTTGATGTGCGGACCGTGGTGCGATATCCCAGCAAAGCAAATGATAACTTCTCATGCCATTGCTTGTGACTTTCGATCATCTTCCTTAGTATCTTCTTGATGTTCTTGTTAGCTGCCTCTACAGCTCCATTCATCTGAGGCCTATAGGCTGTAGAGTTCTTATGCTTGATCTTGAATGCCTCACACATTGCTTTCATCATATCGCTGTTGAGCTTTGAACCATTATCAGTGATGATTGATTCTGGAACCCCGAACCGGCAAACAATACGGTCACGGACGAAATCTGTCACAACTTTCTTAGTCACTGCCTTGTATGATGCTGCTTCAACCCATTTAGTAAAGTAATCAATTGCCACCAGGATAAACCGGTGCCCGTTTGAAGCGGCATGCTCAATAGGTCCGATAACATCCATTCCCCAGGCGACAAATGGCCACAGTGAGCTAGTTGCACTAAGCTCGTTTGGAGGCACCTTTATCATGTCTACATGTATCTGACAGCGATGGCACTTGCGAACGTACTGAATACAGTCTGTTTCCATAGTTATCCAAAAATAACCTGCTCGGAGTATCTTTTTTGCTAAGACAAAACCGTTCATGTGTAGCCCGCATGTCCCTGCGTGCACTTCGTCCAATAGTCTAGTTGCTTCTTTTGCTTCGACACACCTTAAAAAACCCAAATCGGGAGTTCTCTTGTACAAGATTCCTCCACTGTGAAAGAAATTGTTGGATAACCTCCGAAGCGTGCGCTTTTAAGTAGCGTTGGCAAGTTCTGGATATTCCCCTGTGGTCAAATACCTTTTGATGTCATAGAATCATGGCTTTGACCTGCTTAGTAACCTCTTCTTTGATTTTCAAACTCATATCGGGTTTGAACTTCCAGGCCTTCTGCTTTACTGGCGGACAGGCTGGATCTGTTGGCAGTTTGTGAGCTACGATGGACGTGCTGAGGCCAGTCATATCATTATACAACCAGGCAAATATGTCCTCATATTCTTTCAAATATTCCGTATATTCTTCCTTTTCTGATGGCAACAAGTGAACACTGATGCGAGTTTCTCTGACATTCTCTGCATCTCCCAAATTAATGACACCTCAGTTTCTTCCAGGTTGGACTTAGGTCTATTCTCAATATTCTCAACTTCTCTGACGACCTCTTCGGGTATCTCGTCTTCTTCTGAGTCTATTTCCTTTTGTTGCGTTGTTTCGTTGCAAGTCACAGTCGTTGGTTCATCGTCAAGATAAGTTATAGTAATGCTGTATAAAATAGAGTAAATGATAGAGAAAATAATAAGCAAGATATATATGATAAACTGAAATGCTTTGATTGAATCCATAATTGTTTGAATCATCGGAGCTCTTTTTGAAATAAAGGCAATGCGGAAAGAAAATCAACTAGTAAAGTAATCTAAAATTGAGATGCATGGTGCTTTTGTTTAGCCTTGCTACGCCGAAGCTTTCCGGGCCCTAACGGTCCTAATTGACCAATTGCTGAGGCGGTCGCCTTTGCTTGCGGCTTGTATGGAAGGGCCTTCCTCCTCAAAAAGAACACACAGTCCATATCATCATCCTCTAAGAACAAATTCTTCATAGCTGCCAATGTCTCATCTTCTTCGGACCCGTATATAGTATCTGTCGGCTGGAAGGTTTGATCTAGGCTAGGTATCAGAAACTCCAACGAATAGTAGGGGCCGCGCCATGGTGGCGACCAGTTCTGGAATTCCTCCCAAGTATTGCCGTAGCCTAAGCCAAAAGTAGTGCCATGCTTTTTCAGTGTGATGGTCTTAGTGATTCCCTGAAGGTTCTTGCCGAGTCCCTTTCCAGGCTCGTACCCGCACCAATTCAGGATGCTTTCAATCTTGTTGTCCCACCACTTGTCTTTGTCTACAGCGTTGGCCCTTTCGATGCGGTGGTATGTCTCTCCGCCTATTCTCCTTCTGCCTCCGATCATTGGGATGGTCTGGCGACTATATATGGGATTACTACCGTCGCCATAAATTATCACTTCCTGGTGATTCCATTCGAACTTTACCGCCTGATGTAGGGTCGATGCTACGGCTCCAGCAGCGTGGATCTAGGGGCGTCCTAACAGCAGGTTGTAGGATGCCGGGATGTCTATTACTTGGAAGTCGATGTCGAACCACGTTAGTCCCATTTGCAATCACAGGCTGATTTCTCCAATAGTAGATCTCTGTGACCCATCGAAGGCTTTGACATTGATAGCCCCGTCTTTGATCTCGTGCAGGCCTTTTCCCAAAGTTCTCAGAGTTACAAGTGGGTTGAGGCTGGATCCTCCATCGATCAGGACTCTAGTGATGAAATAATCTTCGCATTGCACAGTGATGTGCAGTGCCTTGTTATGACCCAAACCCTCTGGTGGAAATTCATCATCGTGGAAGGTTATTTTGTGGCTTTCCAGCACTTGCCCCACCATATTCGCCATCTCTCCTCCTGTTATATTGCTGGGCACATAGGCTTCGCTCAGTAACTTCATTAAGGCATTCTTGTGATCATTTGAACTTTGCAGAAGAGCCAGGATAGATATTTGTGCTAGTGTTTTGTTCAACTGTTCCACGATCGAGTATTCCTTAGCCTATATTTTTCTCCAAAGATCGTCGGGTCCAGTCTCGATAGGCCGTCCCGAGGTTTGCTTACTTGACTCGGCTAAGTGCTCTGGGGTTTAAACCCTTCCTGTCCTGGTCATTCCTTGTGCGGCAATCGTTTCTCCTGTCCTGGTCTTTCCTTTTCTCCTAGCTTCGGCAGTGTAATCGGCATTCGAGCAGAATGGTGTTATGTCAGTCATTTCTACTGGAATAGGCACCCTTGGTGGCAACACAGCAACTTCAAAGGGTGTAGGTGCCTTTGGAACCCCAAAATCAACTTCGATCGGCCCAGACGCCTTTGCAGAAGGAGGCGCTTCAAATTCAAGTGGTACATATATATTTACTTCTTCATCCTTAGAGGGCTGATTCTGCACAACAATTGGGTTAAGGGTAACTGCTGGCTTCTTCGGTTCATCTCCTTCAGCAATCAAACCTATCAACCCTTTGGGGTCCCAATCGTCCTCGATCTCAATCATATGAACGTCTCCACCTTTGTGGTCAGGCAGGGGGTTGTTACGAATATTAAGAGCGGGCTCCTTTTCTACGATGACCTTGTTGTCGATCAGAGTCTGAATCTTGTCTTTCAATGAACGGCACTCGTCAAGGGTGTGCCCCTTCATGGCGGAGTGATACACACAGGTCTTGTTAGGGTTGATCCACTGGGAGGGATTTTCTGGTGCTTTGGCTGGGATAGGAGTGACATAACCGGCAATTTTGAGTCTCTCATATAATTGGTCTATTAGCTCAGCAATGGTTGTGTACTGCCTGGGAGGTTTTCAGTCGAAATTTGGTCTGGGCATTGGGAAATTTTGGCTGGTAGGTGGCGATTGGTAGTGAGTGGGTTGAGTGTTATAAGCTTGGTAAACAGGTGCTGGTTGAGAGTATCTGGGTGAAGTGGGTTGATATGTGAGAGGTGGAGTAGATTGGTAAACGGGAGGTGGATAGGAGGTTGCGAGTGCTTGTTTATTTGGGATAGGCTGATATGTAAGTGGAGGTGATGGGTAGGTGTGGTATTTTGGTGGTGATTTGGCTCCCTGTGCGATCATCACGGCACTTACATCTTTCTTCTTGGACGCGCCACCAGTTTGTAACGCTTTATTGGTGGCTTGCAATGCTTCAAGATTTGTAACCATACCGTTCTTGATGCCCTCCTCGATTCATTCTCCGAGTTTGATGATATCAGAGAACTTTTGACCCTCGATCAGCACCAATCTTTCATAATATTCGGGATCTTGAGCCCGGACGAAGAACCTATTCATTTGTTCTTCTTCCAGGGCTGGCCTGACCTTCGCAGCTTCTGACCTCCAACGAGTAAAATACTCGCGAAATGTCTCGGTGGGCTTCTTCTTCAAGTTTTGTATGTAGAACACATCTGGTGCGTTCTCCGTATTGAAACAGAACCTGTCCATGAAGTCTGTTGCCATACCTACCCAATTCGTCCGTTTCTTGGGGTCCTGACTGATGTACCAGGACAGTGCATCTCCTTTCAAACTCCTCATTAAGAGCTTCATGCGGATTTTCTCGTCTCTTCCAACCCCTACTAACTTGTCACAATAGGTCCTCAGGTGAACCCTGGGATCTCCGGATCCATCAAACATTTCGAACTTGGGAGGTTTGTACCCCTCCGGAAGTTCAACATCTGGCTGAATGCATAAGTCTTCATAGTTCAGCCCCTCAATGCCTTTGCTACCTTCGACACCCTGGACCCGACTAGTTAACTTCTTGAGCTCAGCTGCTAAGTTCTTGATGAGGGAGTCTTTGTCATCAGCCTCCGGTGCATTTAAGATCGGTTGGGCGTAGTGAGGTATGGTATCCATAAAGATAGGAGTGTTATGGAGGTGGTTGTTTGTGGTGTTTGGTGGCTCGGGAATGAGTAATGGAGCATTGTAGCAGGTTTGAGCGTGGGTAGGCTGTATTTGTGGTTGCGGGGTGTTTTGTGGAGGTGCGGGGTTTTGGATGTTGACATCAGGAGCAGCAAGAGAGA
Organism: Nicotiana glauca; assembly: GCA_026770625.1. Classification (NCBI taxonomy): domain Eukaryota; kingdom Viridiplantae; phylum Streptophyta; class Magnoliopsida; order Solanales; family Solanaceae; genus Nicotiana; species Nicotiana glauca. The sequence continues at coordinate 121,695 of MU681325.1, forward strand.
ATGATAGGCTTGCCAAGTTCCAAACTTGGTCCAACTCTTCCTAGAATTTCAGCAATTTCTGCTCAAATGAGCAGCAGTTCCCTTAGCAATTGGGTTCCCTGAGAAGTTTCTTCCCTTTCAATCTCATTTCTAGCACTTGTGTTTTCCATTCTTCCTTTGTTCTTGTTCCGGACAGGACTCGGAGGAGGAGGAGGTGGAGGGCCCTTGGATCTTGTAGAATATGCTGATGGTGCCAGAATGCACGAACTAACCTTTGGGAAGGGGAATAAAATAAAAGAAAAAAAATAAAAAAGGTAACAAGTTAGTACGGGTTCTGAGGAAAAAGTGTTGCAGTATTTAAACACATTCTGCGGGAATATAAATCGCGTCCTAATTTAGGGGCCTCGTTGTACCTGAGGTAGGCCTAGCGACAGATAGTTTTGGAGAACTTATAATGCTAAATGCCTCATTTTATTGATAAAAATAAGAC